>JAZHYW010057553.1:0-14000 GCA_037355805.1 Ixodes ricinus | reverse complement strand
ATGTCGTATCAAAATAAGTTGAATTCATATATCAATTAAGACTGTCAACACTGTGTCTTCCTTTTTACCAGTTCAGTCTCGCATAATTACCCCCTTCCCCCCTTCCCCCGGAATGGCCGTTTTTTTCTTCGCGAAAAGACTGTAACCTTAATATAGAAGCTTATAAGTCTCGTCACGCCGACATTGAACAACAAAACGGGGGATTAACATCCTGTGAATGCCCCTCATACAAGAGAGCTCTTGATGAAAACGTCCTCCACCACGGACAAAAAGGCTTTCCCCATTGCACGCATTCTTAAAAGCAGCGCTCAACCTTCATAGAAGCGTCACAAGTTTGCTTTTCGTTACCAATGGATCCTTTCTGGCATTTCTTTGTGAACCCAGACAAGTTTCTACACTCTGTTTTATGCCAGCGAGTCCGATCGCTGCCAAAGTTACAATCCGACTGAACCAATCAATCGCCGCCAAGGGCGTATCGCCGCGGCACTCGTTGTCTTTGTGCGTTTGCCGGTCGCCGGCCAAATCGAATGGGCACAGTGAGCGCGCCGTGATCCCACACTTTTTCTGCGCGCAGTTGGTTCAGACGGCGACGGCAAATGCACAGAGACGACGAAGCGTCGCGGCAGACGCTCGATTGGCTCCAACGGGTCGTGGCATTGGTTACGGTCGGACTTGGAGCTTGAAGCGGAGTTCAGGCAAAGCTGTGGTCGGCCCAAGTGGCACGCCGGAGAAACGCCCGACTTTGCACGAGCTCGGCAGCCCCGGGGGCCCAATGCGGTTTTACTAGTCTTGCCGCGAGGCGTCTCCTGCAGGGGTGACGGAAACACGTTCCCGTCCAGGTTCTACGCCGAACGACACGGCATCCTGGGCCCCGACCTGGCGGCGGCGTCGTTCCTGGTGTTCCGCGGTGCCGCCGTCAAGTTCCACGGCAAGGACGACTGGTACCGGAAGGCCGAAGACGGCTCAACTGGCCTGCCCCAGTCTTACGAGGAAGGTTGGAGGGTGGAGGCCGTCGATGCCTCCGAAGTGGAGCTGCTCCTACGAGGGTCTCGACAACCTCAGTGAGACGCTTCTCTCCCTCTCTCTTCTCACGTCGTTCCTCGGCGCCCTTCCGAGCTGCTCGAGCCAAGCGCATTTTCGAAACACCGAGAGTTTACTACTCTTTCTGGTACGCCGTTTATTATCTCTAAAATCAAAATGGCTATAAAGAAAAATTGCAAACAAAGCCGACGCCAATACCAAAACGTACAAATTTTACCCCCCTCTCCGGTGGGTGCGACGTCGTACATCATACAACTTGCAAGTCGGGCGGGCGGTCTAGAAAAGCACGGTATTTCGTGCACGTCTTTTCCGTTTTGCCGGCGTGAGCTTAACCAAGCATTCGTTTCACACCATCAGACATCTTGTAACCTATCGGGAACAAGCTGTGCCGCCCCCTATCGACCCATATTTAGGGTTCCGTGTTTTCGGATATATCCGAAAAACGCTCGTCGGTAAAATTTTTGTCGATTGGGAATTATTTGATAAATTCCAAACTCCAAAAATCGCAATGTACAAACAAAAAAAGGGGGGGGGGGATTCTACAAGTAAGCTTTTTTGGAGCACGTGGTCACTGATGGTGTGGAGTGACCACTCCAGTTTTCTTTCGAGCCTCAAATCATGGCCAGAGCGTGCTAACCGCTTACCTCTTCAAGGCTCGGTCGGGACAACGGATTGTTCCGCCTCTGGGTTGCGACAGAAGCCGCTGTTTGTTTTCCTTTGATTTGGACCAGTGGTTCTCAAATGGAGGTCTGCAGACCTTTTGGGGTCCGCGAAGGCATTCTAGGGGTCTACGAAGCCCAGCCTCATCAGTCTAACCCGGCGATAAAAGGTGTCTCTTCCCAGATTAAGAAAAAACGTTCCAGTTTTCCAGGTGAGTTTTTTAGTCTCTCTGTTAAAAAGAGGTCTACTTCACACAGCCCTTAGTTATATTAATTTATTAAATCATTATCATAATTAACCCATGCGTTTCCCTTTTCCTAACCACGAAAGGGGTCCTCCATCATCTCCGGCGATCCACAAGGGGTCCGCAAAACATCCATGGTTGAGAACCACTGATTTGGACCATAGTATTTTTGCTGCTTAGAGGAAAGAGGGATAGTGTTGGTTATAACAGTGAAAGTTATGAACCTGCAGATTTTGTTGGAGTGGGAAATGGGCAGCTGAAACTTCTACTCCCTTCACCACTCCTTCGGGTCTTTACCACTCCTTCGGGTAGAGTGCTCAAAATTTTTTCGGAAAAAACGAATTTTTCAGCTGCTGTGTCCGTGAGTTTATAGATTTTAAAACGTGAGCGTTCATTAAAGCACCACTGGTCTGCAGGTTTTGTCGTGGGACAGTTAATATTACCGAGATTGAGGGCGCAGATGCCAAATCCAACCGATGGGATACCATTTGATACCGGACAGTTCTTATGAATTTAAAGGGGGATTTCGAAAAATGGGGAGCAGAACAAAATTAAACTCTATAGATTCCGGAAAGTTGAGACTCTAACAAAAGTAAAATCCGAAATTTTGGCGAAACATAAACTCCGGAAAAAACTTTTCGAATTTTGCTTAAAATAAACTCAGAAAACATGGAACTCTACCCATATTACATCTGATGTCACATTTTTAGTGTTAACATGAGAGCCTCTCAGCCTTTCAGACCACTTATCAAAACTTCGATAACTTTGCAAAAAAAAAATTTATTGCGACATGTAATTTAGGTTACTAGTTCAGATGTGTCTATTCATGCGCGAATAGTGGATTTTGAGTTTGAAGCGACTGATGGCTCTAGCCGAATATTTTCTAATCGAATATCAAATAATTTCTCCACGTCTTTCACTACCGTAGCTGACCTTATGAAGGTTGTTCCCAACCTTCCACTTGTCCACTTCTAAGCTCAGTTAATTTTAATATAGCTATATTTATTATCTGTGGCATGTAAACGACAGAGTTATTGCAGCAATCCTGATTGAGGTTTTTTTTAATAAATCTGCTTGCTATGTGCAAGTATTTCTTCAACTTGAATTTGACAAAAAAAAACAAAAAAAAAAAACAAGCAGGAATGATGAGCACAGGTTGTCAAGTCATTGCTGCCTGACGCATACTCCTGCCTAACTGCAGCAGGTTACACCCGTTGAGTGCGCTTCTCATTGACCACCTATGCACTGCAAAGAAGCAATACACCCGCAGAGCCTGCGAGCATTGCTTCCCCACAATGCACAGGGGCTCGGTGAAAAGCGCACTCAACGGTGCTAGCTCACCGCGATCAACACTTAGGAAATGGACGAATATCGTGGTTTATCTCGAAGCAAATATCGAATAGCGTATTATTCCAAAACTACTATTCAATTATTCGCACAACACTAATTTTAAACGTTGAAAATATTTACAGCCTGTATTTTTTATATCGGTCATCTCGGCACAAGTGGGGAGAATAGACGTCAACTTTCCTCGAAATACCGAGTCTGTATAGGACGTCGTAGAAACACTCAAGGGCGTTCGGTCAGCCGGGTTAACTACGGGTCCTCTTCCCATCCATTCAGCTAACCTCGGGGGTCTCAAGGCCCTGCGCCTGTGCGGATGCCCCTTCGTGGACGACTGGTTCCTGGACCGGCTGAGTCAGTTCAAGGACAGCCTGGAACAGCTAGACCTCTCGGGGTGCCCACAGATCACGCATCGAGGGCTGTCTGCACTCTACAGGCTCAGGCAAGTCGGTAACTCCCAGGTCGGGGGTAATGTAGTCTTGAACGTGTCTCCGAACGGCATGTTTAGTGCATCCCAATGAGTGGTTCCTCGATCTCCGTCCAACGACCTCATTGAAGCTTTACTTTGTTGCTGGCTGTGATCCCGACCGTGTCGAGGCTGCTGTGGTGGATATGCCACGGAGGCTTCAAAAGCCAGGGGATAGAACATTAGACGACGTGACATGCCGGCATCTGCGGCAAGGTTTGCCGCTGCTTCTTCGGGACCACTTTTGATCTATGGGCAGGATAGGACGTCGAACACAACAGTCGGAAGATGCATTGCTGGCACCATAGCTTCGAAAAACCCCTACAGTAGACTCTCATTAATTCAAACTCGAGGAAGCCACAAATTTTGGCTTCCTCAAGCCAAAATTTTGTTTGCCCCCGACCTGGCCCTGTTTGCCAGGTCAGGCAAACCCGTTTATATTATGGCAAACCCCAGGTCGGGCAAGCCCCAGCAAACCCCAGTTTGAATTATCACGAGTTTATCTAAATATGATGCAAGATAAAATTAGGATTTGCCGTATGAACAGCATACAAAGCAGATATTTTATGACTTCCTCTACATGGGTTTACTGATCATAAGCAGGTATCCCACACAAGAAAATGTATGACATAAGTTCATTTATCCCTCAAAAATGTTGTTTATCGTGGTCTGTTCAGACAGCACGTGACGGCTCAAAACAAAATTCTTTTCATTGGGCCAAGAAGTTGTCTAATGTGAACTTTTAAGCAGGGGACACATCAGCGATCAAACTGGGCACCACGCGGCAGTTTTCGTAGCAATTTGCGCGGATGCTGTGACGTGGACCTATGCCATGCCACCCACCATGTCACAGCATCCGTACAAGTTGCTGGTGCCCTTCTTGAGCCCCGTTGAGTGCGCTTCTCACCGGAGCACCGGTGCACTGCGAGAAGCAAGCTCCGCGGGCGTTGCCTCTCTGCCACGGTGTAGGAAGGCTCTTTAGGTGTAGAGACTCCGCTCTCCGCCGCGACCAGATAATGACACCCCGCGCGCTTGGCTTCACGGAGCCACTCCCAGATGGCGCCGTAAGTTTCAGGCCATCCGGCAGCGCACCGGGCCGCCTGTGCTAGCTGCCTGCTCGGCGTGCAGCTTGCTTTCCAGTGGCTACCGGTTCGCGTACGATGTGGTATGTAGGTGGGGCCATTCAACTATCATCTCTCTCAGCACACTGAAGTTTTCATAACCCGAAAAATGGCAGACGGACAAACAAGAGTAACTCCCTAATACCAGCCGACGCGGCGGTCTACGAGTGAAAAAAAAAATATCCCTCTCCTGTAGATAATTTCTAGCCTAGCTTACATTCCGTCGTTTGTTTCCTCAGTAGCGCAATACTAACGTCGGTAAGCGTTTGTAAAATGAATAAACTCTGATTGTACCGCAGGTAAACGATAACTTGAGTGCGACCGAAGAAAAAAAAGAATGTACAAAAATAAAGAATGATTAACACAAACCTTGTTAACGGATAATACGAAACTGAATTGTTTTAAGCACCGTTCACATGACTTTTCGAGAAAAAAATATATGTTGGGTTCGCAAATTCCCGTTAATTCTACTGGACTATTAAAAAAAATTTTTTTCAACATGTGGGACAGCTTACGTGATTATTCTTTTACATTTTAAGGCAGCCTTTGAGTCCTGCTAAATTGAACTGCTGGCCGAATTGGCACGAAGTTACACATTTTGCACGCAGAGGTTAATGAAAGCAGCATTATTTGAAAGGTTCACTTTGTTAGTACACTTACATTTGCATGTAGCAGATTGCAACCAAAGTTTATAGTAACCACACTCGTCAAGGAAAGCAAACCGGTTTTATTAATAGCACTTCTGATATAAGTATAATAATAATATCATCACAAACTTTAAAAAAAATTAAAATATCGCCGTAAAAAACGCTGTAAAAAAACGCTGTTAAAACATTGTTTAATGTATGACACACTCTATAGCTGCTTTTGGAGTTCTTTTCCACATTACGAGTCGCACAGTCGGGACTCTTTCTTCTTTTCTCGAGACTGCTTCTTTGCATCTCGGTTTTTTCCTTTGCAGTACTCTCGCATACTCATGCGATCCGAACCCTTTGCACGTTCGACCGAAACCGGAGAAGCGTCTGTCTTCCACGGAGGCGTCTGCATTCCACGAGAACGCCAGACAGAATCCGACCCTGAACAGATGGGCAGTCTGTTGTGTCTGCGTCTACCGCATGCAAGACAATCCCCTACGAGGCGCCTTCAATTCGGAGAGAACAACGACCGAGCATGTGACTGATGCATTCGGCAGACGTCTTTATCCTGATCGTCTCTTTTACTAATATTTTCAGTGCCGTTGTTTTCCCTTTCTAAAATGTTTACGTTTCCCCAGGCTCGAGAGCAGTCGGCGCATTCATTCAAATGTTTGGCTATTTCCGAATTCGGATCTTTGGTTTTTACATTTCTTTTATGCTCAATTCACCATTGCAAAAAAAAAAAAAAAGTTGGAAACAATTAGAGGCGGCGTAAGCAATGGGTGACAGCCCACGTTCCGGCGGAAGGCCGGCGACCGGACGGCCTGAGCGTTTTGGCGCCCTCTAGGGGCAGGCGGAGAAAACATAGGAAAGGAGGGGACGTGATGTGTTCGCCGTTCCGACAGGGGCGAGGAGAGGAGTCTCCACACCTAAAGAGCCTTCCTACACCGTCTGCTCTCTGCAGTGCACCGGTGCTCGGAAGAAGCGCACTCAACGGGTCCGGGAGAACAAAAAGTGTGAATTCACGAACATGCGTTCCAATTAAGCGGCTCATGAATACATTAAAAACATAGCAGGACAACCAAAATTTTGAAATGCTGTTTAAATTAACCAGAAGTATGAAATATCCGAGTTTGAACTATTGCGAGCCTCTCTCTGTTTCGACATTGATGCAGTAATACAGTGCACACACCTTCATGCCTTGTAAACATTAATGCACACGCTATACTCTGTTCACTTTTTAAGCTGGGACTGCAGCCAAACCTATAGGCGCTAGCTAGCCCACGCTTCTGGCTTCGAGATGTGCATTTAGCACGAGCGCTCGTTCTGCGGAAGAACGCTTCCAAGCAGCGACCTCGAGCCTTCGTGCTTGTGGCATTGGCTGCGGGGCGATCGTTTTCAACCGCTGACGATGAGAAAGCACACTGGTACCACCTATCACGTAGCTCGAAACATTTCCGAACTGTATATATTTTATACATTATTCTTTCACTGTTTGCCTTCCCACCACACCACACCACAGGTGCCATTAGGGCACATTGCTACCGCCTGGCGACTACTGTACCGGTAGTCGCCAGGCTTTGGGAGGTTAATAAGACTCACTTCAACAATTTTAACTTCGAGAAAGAATTTGCAGTTTAAAATTTTTACATTGTTTATCTTACCAAAAGGAATGGAGAAACCGCCTCATTCTTTTGAAATATTGCAATTTCTTTGCGTAATAGCAAAGAAAATAATGGGAATATTTCACGATTTGCAGCTGCGGGGTGGCGGCCATGGGAACCAAGGCATGACGCACAATGGGTGCAATGTAATAAGAGTGCAAGATTTGCCATAATGTGCTCAATCTAATGCTACATTTGATAAATATTGTCGTTTCAACATGATTAAGTGTGTCGAATACCTCAGATCATCGACAAAGTTGTACTATATTCAGTTTTTGTGGTGCCATCTGCCCGAGGCGAATAAAAATATTCCTTTCTTGAGCCTAACCCCATTGCGCTACTACATCGCTCAGACCAACCTTCAAGGTCACCATGTGAATCGCAAGCAGAAGCCGTGCGTGCTGGAAAGAGAATCCAACCGGATCCTCCCTATCCCCATTGCGAGTCACTCCATACGTGACTAAAGGACAGTGAACAAGTTGAGTCATTTGGAGGTGCCCAAAACATCTATTGTTTGCCTTTTTTTTTTTTTTTAACTAACACGCCTAGGCTAATCTTTTTTCAGTTCTTTAATCCAGACGCCATGGGGAACAACTACCACAGTTATTTGACCGATGTCCAAACATTGTTGCACAGCCCTTGATTAAACCACGAAAATATTGCTTTGATCTTGGTGCCCTCAGCGCCTTCAGATTGCTCACTCACCGTTTTTGCTCACCGCGCGGCGGCTGCAGGAACCTGAAGACGCTGACGCTGCGTTACCTGTCTCACGTGGAACACCTCCAGTTGGTGGCTCTGATGCTTGAAGACGCAATCCCGGGCTTGGAAGTGAAGGGCGTTGACTTCTCTCTGCCGCCGCCCTCAACGGACAATCGAGAAGAAGCGCAAGCGGATGGTCTCGACATCGGCACGCGTTCCTAGCTCTGGCACGCCGCAAACTCAAATAGGATCATGTACTTGTAAATAAAAATTAATTTTCGGGTCACGGCGTCGGCATGAAACTTCCATTTTCGAACTGTGGTGCACTACCTAATTTTTTAAATATAGTAAGCCGTAGATTTTCCACTGTTTTTTATACAGAAAATATGCTAAGCTAATGTATTTCGGTAATTATTAATTTCCAGATAACAGTGTATTTTGGTGATTATTCATTTTCACGTAACGGTGTATTTCTGAGATTTGTTTTGGACGGACGTTAGAACTGGTGATGATTGGCAAAAAAAATCTTACAAAAAACCGGTTTTGACAAAACCGGTTATGGTGAAGCAAACTTTTCCTAAAATTTTTTTGGTTTTGAACTAATTTTATATTTTGACGCCAACAGATGTTTTTCTGCGTTCTTTGGGAGTTTAGCCCATTTTGTATTTTTCACCCCGGCAGATGTTTACCGGTGTTTTTCGGCTTGAACCCATTCTGTATCCTCTTTCCCCAGCGGATGTTTATTGGTGTTTTTCGGCTGAAACCGGAAAGTCAGTGGCCTAGATACGCGGCATGTTTGCGAGAGAAGAGACTCATGTCTTGCCGCAGAAATAATCCACACATGGCCAAAAGCTCAGTCTCCACCCAAATGTGACGCTGGTGGTCCAAACCAGATAGCAAAGTTTCAGAACTTACTGTCATCTTAAAGTTACCGAGTGATTTCTAGAAATTTTAAATGAGGAAACGGTGACCAATGGAGCACTGCAAACACCTAAATCGAGAGAAAATTGGGCGAAAATAAGGAGTGGGCTAACGTTCGGTGTGCAGTCAATAAGTCTTAAAAAATGCTATTTTAAGATCGTGTGTCCCCGCCAAGCTTGCTATCGTGGCGGGGCAGTAAAGCCAAGATGACTGTACTTACCAGTCAGCAATGTTCGCTTATGTCCAGCCATAGCTAACTAAACGCATTTACGCCGGGGTCATCATTGATCCCAACACTGCGATTACTAGGAGTGGGCTATCTTTCGGTATTGAACATAGTTACAGTTGCGTGAGCAACTGTAGCTATGTTCAATATCTACCAACTCGCCCAACTGTCTACTCTACAATCTTTCGGTGTTTAAAGACAATAGCAAATCAAGCCAACAATAAGGGTGGGTTACCTTTTGGGGGTGGGGCATCTCATGGGATTTTACCGTAATCATGCTTAGTTTGCCACCTCCTCGAGGCGTTGAGCAAAGGTTTTGGCCTGCAGATCGGATGGCCCGGAGGTTCAATTCCCGCTGCACCGCCCGGTGAATCTCACTAACTACAACAATCATGCTTAAAATATAATTAAAGGGCACTGCAAAGGGACGAAGAAAAGCCAATGCTGCTTCAAAGGGCGTGCCTGTCAGTGTCAAACGTGAGCGTTCAGTGACGAAATTGGTCTTGAGCTTCGGATAATGATGACATAGAATTCTAGAGTAGGACTGGCTGAATAGGTGCACATGACCCTTCTCATCCTTTCAAGCGCGTGATCATTCACTCAAACTTTTGCTTGGAACACCCGTAAATCGGTGGGGCGTTCACATCTTCATAACTGGATGTTAATTCCAACAATTAGGAAGATTGTGCATGGTTGTTGCACGCTCCTGTCCTTTCGGTTCTCTATTCGTTCAGACCAATGGCGTCATCAACAATAGAAAATGTGTCAAAATTCCGAACTTCTTTCACCTATATGTTCAAAATACATAATTTCTTCTTTATTTATTTTTAATGCATTGCTAGCTGAGCAAATGCGATGCAAATTAAGAAATGGCCAGAAACGCCTTACAGGGCCCCTTTGAGCGTGATTGTGACTAAGTATGCTTCTATACGTTTTGCAAGCCTCTGTTGCCCTGGTCTATACCTGTTTTCACCTCAAGAACCATAGGAATAGGCAAAGTCCGGCTTCGCGGATGATTACTAATTCGTCACCTTTAGGTGGAAGCCTAAGATATATTTATTAGCATGTTACTAAGGCGGACACCACGCTATCTCATGAAGAATTACACGTTTAAAACGCCAAAAACATCGCCTGTGCCTCCGACAACTCAAATCTGGCGAGAACTATTGCGCGCGGCGGAATGAAGCAATGCGCAGAAACTTACTGCTTTCTTGAGGTGAAAACGGGTATAGTGTGGAAGGTTTTTCAATTGACTGCAGTATGAAACCAGGCCGTGCAAACACACTCAGTGTTAAAAACGAAGCAATGAGATGGCTTTCGTTTTCATTGCATCTCCTGGTTTTAATTCCGCGCTGTATGGCTCACTCGCTTCTGCACACTTTCTTCCGCTTCCTGGTTTCCGCCGAGGGCTTCTTTTTCTTCGCCCTCTTCTGCGCCGCCTGCAGCTCCTCCGCCGCCTCCTCAACTTCTTCCATGTCCTGCCAAATCTCGTCGTCTGCTGGCTCCGCTTCAGCGTCTTCTTGCTTCTCCGCTTCCTCGGAAACGCTGAAGTCTGTGCGCAGCAGCAAGCAGTTGAGCCTTGACTTGAGGTACATCTGCAGAGAAGGACGTTTGGACGGTAAATAGTGACGACTCGCTCCGAGAGGATGAGCGAGAGCTGCTGCTTAGAATTGTTGTGCAAGGGGAATGCAAGTTCAAGTGTCAGTTACACGCAGGGTTCCGTGTTTTCGGTAAATAAACTCCGAAAAGTATTCCCCGGGCCGGTTTTATCAAAATCGGTGAAATCCGAAAACCCTGAATGAAGGTCAATATCTTTTTCATTTGGGATTACGACTGTTTTCAGCTAAGGCAGTGTCCCTGATTTACAAGGTATAATTGTTTATTCGATATTGTGTGTACCTAGTCTTATAAATATTACGGCTCAAAATTTGGTTTCGGGCGTCTACGGCAAAACTGAAACTATCTGCTAGAGGGATGGCAACACTGATCATCAGTTGTACGGCCGCAATGTGACGTCACGGGGGTGCTGCGCCAGTGTTTCTCGACTAAAAGCCAACCCGCTTGCCGCCTGCTAAAGAGCAGCTGGTCGCATCTTTAGAGTCGGTTTTAGTGGAGTATGCGGCTTCACTTTGACGTAATATTTCGACTTTGAGCATATTTCGTGCCACTAAAATGATACCAGTAATTTATTTAGGTTTTTTGACCAAATTTGCCCTTTAGAGGGTGACACCACCTTAAAATTGCATATTTTGAGAAAAAAGGAATTATTTTTTATCTTTATGTATTGTGGTTTTACAACTAATAGTGTATACTGCCGCTAATTTTTATTGCAATATCTAAAGTATTTATGAAAAAATAATACATTTACGGCAAGCCAACGATGCAAAATCACATGTTCTTGAAATGTAAAACTTCCGTTTCCTATCTTCATACTGCTGCAGCTTTGCACCGGTATTCCCTAGAATGATGATCATACCCTCGTTTGAGAAAGCATTTCTTCATGGTTTCAGTACATTAAATATCTTTGTTCGAAAGTAAACCCTTATTCGGGCAAGAACACCATATAAGTCCAGCTTTCACGTAGAAGAGGCTATGCATTTGGCCAAGAATCAAAAAGCCCACCCTGATTAAACACAAAACTGACTAAAACCAGCATTCATTTATAGAAAGTCACGTGGGTCTGTCTGCTTTGTAATTTAATGATGCCTGCCCCGCCCATACTTGCTGATGTTGGTTTGTGTATTGCAAGCATACCCAATTTCTCACTCACTTTACAATCAATGTCCACATGCCGACAACAAAATGACACTCAAAGAAAGCTTTTAAGCTCGGACTCAAAGCCATGCTGGAGATTGGCTGTAAGCAGAAGGCACCATCTACGCCCTTGGTGCCTTGTAGTGCCACCACCACCAGTAAAAGCAAATGTAGTGGTGTGGAAACTTCTAACAGATTTTTCTCAGTTTCACTTTTTTAAAGCAACTTTCGTTTTAGGAAATCTATCATTTCAATGAATTGCTGAATGTACTTTTTGCTGTGGATGTTTCTGAGCTGAAATTTAATGAGGAATGGGGCTAGATATTAATTTTTTTTATTTAAATAAAGTTCTAATTGCCAAGAAGTAGAGTTTTGATGAGGAGAAAATGCCTCATTATGTGGAATGCTTTCCAAATTGACATTTTGCATGGAAAAAACACGCAGATTTTAAGGTAAAAAAATAGATAGCCCCACCCACTATATGTTCTAGTTAAGGCTGAAGCTTAGAAAAGCTCAATTTTCTCCAGCAATTTTATATGATAGATTCCCTTGCCAAGTGAGGCTGACTTACATCAATAGCTGTGTACCTTCCCCTGTAGCTAATCGGCAAATAGTCCTACAGAGATGAACTTTCATAGAGTGCATTTAGGCAGCGAGATGAATAGACCCAGTGTTGGACAAAATACTCGATAAAAGTATTTAAGTTAAGTTACTAAATACCTGCTTCATAAAGTACTTAAGATACTACTCAAGTTACTTTCACTGTAAAGTATCTTGAGTAGAGTACAAATACTTAGAAATGTATTTCAGTTACTTTTGAAGATACTTCCGCATTGCTTAATTTGTATCGACGTCATTGACAACGACAATTGTGCAGCTACGCAAATCTGGGTTACCAGAATGGTTTATTAGCACGCAACAACACAAAACGGAAAAAAAGTATCGTAGGGCTATTTTATCACGAATGATAAATGATGAGGCGGCGAATAACTGAAGAAACTAAACGTTTAATGGGGCGAACTTGTTCCCAAAACAAAATAGAGAAAGGCTAGCGTCGCAGGCGTCGATGTCGGCGAAACAGCAGGATCGACCGCTGGGGCGAGACTGACTCCGGACCGACACTCGGAGCACCTTTTGTACCCGCGTGGGTTTCTGGAACATTCGGCGTAGAAAGTTCGGCGCGTAGAACATTCGTAACTCGATCAGGCGACAAAATTCTCGAACTTACCAGAATGTCAAATTGAAGGAATAAATAAAGAGAAGTCCGCTTTCTGGTATCGAACCCGGAGCCTCCGCGCGAGAGCCAAGCGCGGTAACCATTCGGCCACGCGCTCGCTGGGCAACGCGCGTGGCAATATCACTGATAGATGTTACAAAACATTTCTGCGACAACACGAAAGAGGTCGCTTTAGCTATTGGCGAGGAGATCAGACCGTGGCGCCCCAAGCGGTTAACTTTAGAACTAGATGGATGGGGACAACAAATACAATGGCTCAGCGCTCAGCTGACTTAACCGAACGCGGCGTCAGTGTTCGGCTGGAGTTCGTGTTCTCCGGTGAGGGGGAGGAGGGGCTCTTTTGTTACCACTCCGGCCTGCATGAACAATGCAGCATGCACGGTGCCCAGGCCTTGTGTTGGGTAAACACCGAGGTGTGGGGGTGACAAACGGGTCAGAGCGCTTCGCCAATAGTGACATCGCTGAATATCACATCCTGCGGCGCACCTTAGACGCATCTTTTAACTACAATCCATATTCCCTATACGGGAAGTTCACTATAAACGAACTTGGGACACGGATATGAGTGAATGGATAACAAAGAGAACCCACATAATAGCCACGGCAGTGGTCGCACCTTCTTCAAGTAGGTTGCGTTCAGAAAAGCACTCAACGTTGGGGGACACTTTGTTGGCATTTTGAGAGGTAATCCAGCTCCTAGTTCGTTTCCTGTACTGTTCTCTGCTTATCAATGTTCGGCCGGACTAATAACACAAAGAAAAGAAGAAAAAAACTCCTGACGTTTTGCTTTATGTACTGAGAGTCACAAATATACAAAAAGCAAAACGAAAATGTCTACTTTTTGTGTGTGTCCACTTCTCATTTTTTTCTATTTGTTATTTTCTTGACACTCAGTCTGCATTGTTCTCGTAGGTCGTTTCCCGGTCTGCTTGCGCCTCAGGGTGGCATCTTTACTTCCGAAAACCACACCTTTTATTTGAGGATTTTT
>JAZHYW010057550.1:12500-13880 GCA_037355805.1 Ixodes ricinus | reverse complement strand
CAGCGCAGGATGCAGATCAGACACGAAGTGCGCTGCTTCACCGGTGTGCTCGGTCTCGTGTTATAGATCCGGTGAGAAGACGCGTGACGAGTCCCAGCCGATCACTGAGGACAGCACTATAAAGGCTCGTTCACACTCTGCACCGAGTACGACCGAGAGAGACAAGACCGGCGTTTTACTCCTCTTACGACGTCTTAGGACCAGCTCCCGCAGCAGCGCGCCCGGTCCTAAGAAGTCGCAAGAGGATTAAAAACCGGTCTGTGTCTCTCTCGGTCGTATTCGGTCGCAAGAAGTGTGAACGGGCCGTAAGTCCTGTTGCGACATAAAGCTGCGCTCAAACTACTAATACATGTCGAAGTGGAAAAAAATACACTTAAGACTGCTTGCGTGTAGGAATGCGAAAGCATTCATACACGCAGCGCATTTCTACAAGCAGCGCGCCAGGTCTTCCTTTTGTACACGGCGCTCCGGCGGTGACATCACTCTCCCCCACTGCGCGGGCGCGGCGCCCCCTCCGGCTTCACGGCTTCCGTGACGAAGCATCTGCGTTACTGTGCTTTTCTTTGTGTTTTATTTCTGAGGAGCGTCCGCTTTGACCTTGAGCGCCCCCGCCGGCCACATGGTTTCCGTGACGAAGCATCTGCGTTACTGTGCTTTTCTTTGTGTTTTCTTTCTGAGGCGTGTCCGCTTTGAACTTGAGTGGCGCGTGCTTCATGACGTATTTTTATGGCCACCTTTCGGGCACAACGCCGACGCCACCTTTTCGCGTAATGGGACATAGTATAAGGCTTTCGCCTTTAAAAACAGCGCAAAAGACGGAAGACAACTGGAAGGAGTACACAAACACAGCTTTGTGTACTCCTTCCACTTAACTTCCTGCTTATGCGCTGTTTATTATTATTCATTTCGACAGTGACCAATTCATTAGCCTCCCGCTCCGCGTGCGTGTTGCTAATACATCATGCAAAAGACAGTCTGCGGACGTTGTCTGAGGCGAGTGTCTTCCTCGAGTGACGGTAGAGTCGCATTGGTCATAGAAAAACTGTCTGCGGACATAGCATGCATATATGTAGGAAGCAAACATGTTTAGGAGATGCTTGAGGCGCAGCAAAGGTGTGACAGCAGACAACAAACGCGTGTTGGAGGCGGTGCTTGTCACGCATATCCTATGATGCCAACTTGCCATCCTATATACGCTAGGTGCCGTTAAACATATGTAACTGCGGACTCGTCGTCTAGGAAGAGTTGATTATAACATATACTCACCGAATAAAATGCTGACATATACGAAAGAGAGAGAAAGAGAGAAATAGATTTGAGAGGTCGGAGACATCCACTGAAACATCTATACACCCTAAACTATTGATCGGGAGGATCACT
>JAZHYW010057550.1:0-7500 GCA_037355805.1 Ixodes ricinus | reverse complement strand
AATCGCGCACCCTAGCTCCTGGATGATTGGCCTCATAATAAAAGGGTCTGCCTACACCTTCCTGACGTGAAAAAATAACGTAAGGCTCTGATACTGCTCGTATATAGCAACATTAGAATTACTTACGCGTCGCAGACCAGCCTCGTACCGCTGTTCTACGACGATCATCCAGATGACAGCCATTTTGATAGGCACCAGTGCGCCCCCTATAGGTCGTGAAAGTTGCGAATTCAAATTCAAACCCCACACAGGCATTATCGGTATACAAGTGGCTATGGTTTGGCCAATCGCGAACTTCGACCACAGAGACGGTTTTAGTCGCCCACATCGCTAATAGCCGCTCCAGAACCAAGTCATTAAAAAATAATCAATCGCATCACCGCTTCACGTTTCTTTTCTTTTTCTCTTTTTGGTACTAGCGGACAAACTCAAAGCATGAAGTATTTGAGAAATCATACGATTAAAATATATATATATATATAACTTAGGGAAGCGTTGGACCATGTCCCTGCATCGCGACCGCGTGAATGTCAGACACAAATTCCAAAACAACGCAAACACACACACAAAAAAAGTAAACTTTGATAACCGTGAACCCATTAAAGGAACACGGGTTAGTCGTCCCCCGCGGGGATAATACAACGAGCGGAGGGCGGCGGGAACAGAGAGCCATCAGAAAAGCTCGGAAGAACAAACATGCTAATATTTTTTTTTCTTTTTTTTCGCACAGCGGGGTTGATACACCCGGGTTTCCCTAAAACAACTAATACAAGAAGAAGAAAAAAAAAGACAAAGAAAAGACACACAGATATACGTCCCCACGATGTGATCCAAGACGATGTCGTCCGGAGGAATCCCTTAAAAGTCCCCAGAGCAAACAAGAGGCTGGAGAAGGCGATTCCGAGCTTAGAATTACATCGAGATGAAATTAAACAGAAGTGCCGACGCCGAGGGATGGGTTAGCAGCGCGTTTGCGCCACGCGAGATGCAGAGCTTGGGTCCTGTTTCATTAGATTGCGCGTGTTATTTCTTCCTCCCATGAAGGGAAGAAAGAAACAGGCGGTCCGAAGAGATAGCTTAAATTAGTATAGAGTTTTTTTGTTTTGTTTTTTCTCCCCATTTTGCATTGCAAGGAAAAATAATACATTTAATCAAGATAAGGGGCCTCGAAGTTGTCTTCCCTCGGAACCTCATTTCCTTTCCCGAGTTCTGGGGAAGTCGACGCTGGCGAGTTGATACGTTCAACTGCGCAACACTGGTAGCGCAAACATTACTTAGGCGCCTTTTTCGACTTTTACATCGAAAGGGTTCCGGTGAACATCAAACTTTACCGCTTAAGTTAGGGCTCCAACTGCACAGTTTCCACCACCATAGCTTTGATGGCAGTCTTTCAGTACTGAAAGAATAACAGAAGAAACATAACGGCGATGGTTTGTTTGTGTTAACAGTCTCACGGAGCGTGTGCATTCTTGCTTGATTAGTTCTATGCCTGATTCATATGGTGCAATTTTACTTGCAACCTCATAAAATGTCTCGTGCGGCAAAAAAAAAAAAAAAAAAGCGGGGTGAATTTTAATTGTTTTACCTGCGAATTTGCAAGCATGTGCTTGCAAATTCCAGGAGAATCTCGTTTAAAGGCGACAAAACAAGTGCGAAAAACTGTGCGGAACTAGCACGAGTTTTGAAACATCAAATAAAGTGTTCCACGCTATATTTTGAAGAACGAAGTGCGTGCTGCGTATTTATCGCACTTTGCATACAGGGCCGGATTAAGGAATTTCGGGGCCCTGGGCTAAGGCTGTTCAAGAGGCCCCTAATGGTGGTGATATACTGACTATGGTGACGATAGTGGTAACGACCATGACGATGATGTATGTTTCACCAACTTATAAGATACAAGTATCGTTCATTTTATGATATATCTCGGCAGGTTTTTGTATCTGTAGATTCGATGATTAGGAAATTAGGGTTTCAAAGGGTGGAAATGAAGCAGATGCGGTTGTGGATTAGAGGCTGTTTCGGAAATAGCCAATCACTCACTAAGAGGTACAAAACGCAAAGCAATGAACGATTAGGGAAAATGATAAATAAGTGTCGCACATGTTGAGCAGGGCCTCGCAAAACATCTGTTGAAAAGTTGAAAATAATGACTCCGCGTTCCTATCAACTTGTGTGTGACCAAGTCTACTACTTTACTTCTTTCTTTCTTTGTTTTTCCTCGGGCAGAGCCCGAAAGAAGGGCCGGTGCAAAAGGCTAAAAAAGCCTGACATGGCACCGGTCCCTTACAGTCCACACATTATACAGTACATGTCTCTGCCGACTAATTAAGAACTTTTTTTTTATTGATTTGGACGTATTACTTTAAGCTAAAAATAATAGGTCATACCTCAGAGGCAGGAAAAGTGTTGTCTCGCACTGGCAGATTACTGAGATCAGACACAGACTCCAGAGCAGTTTCTTGCAGTTGCTGCCTCTCGAAAACTTGTGGGTGACACCTCAAGAGCCGGCTCCTTGACACGCCTGTTAGTGGTTAAAAAGGATGGCTTCAGGAGGTTCACCGATATTTTTTTTTGCTTGTTTTGAAACTTGTCGTTTCAGAGGAAAATTTCCATATGGAACTACGCTAAATGACACGAAAAAAAAAGAATAATGTGTAGCATGTATGTTGCTGGTGTAGCCTTCGGCAACACTTTTTTTGCTTGCCTTCCAAGCCACCATTCTCCGCGAAATTCGTCGGGGCCCCAGTACAATAGAGAATCCTGTGGCCGTCCAACCGTCTGGCTTCAATTAGAAAATACTTTAAATGGGACCGCCAGCATCGACAGTTTTGCTCCCTTCCACAAGAAGGGTGGGAGGCAACGCTAACATTTTGTTACTCTAGCACAGTCTTTTACAACAAGTTCACGAACACCAGCTCGTCTATACTTCGTTTCCCCTTATGTTGTACCGCAGCGAAGGCTAGAAGCGCGAGATCATAGCGTCGGCAGCCGCTCTTAAGTCACGAGAGCTTGTGCCGCCGAGATGTGCCCCAGAGCAAGGAGCTCGTGCTTGTAGCCTTTCCTGCGGTACATCATAAGGAGAAACAGAGTATAGAGGAGGCAACTTCTTGGCAAGACTATCACTTCCGTTTCAGCTTGGGTCCAGACGCAGCCGATGCTACAAGCGCGAGCGCCGGGCTTTCACCGTCCCTGCCAAGCAGCGCGCGCTCGTGGAGTGCAACCACTGTTCAAGGCCACATGCTCGCGCTCGTAGCATTGGCTGCGTCTGGACCCAAGCTGAAACGAAGTATAGTGACGAGAAAGCCAGGGCCCAAAGGCTCATGTGATCCTCCTTTAGGTTTGAGCTGTTTTAAACTGTAACCGACTAGCCTTCTTCTTCTTTTTCTTCTTTCCTATTTCCAGAGGCCAGCACGGGGCCCCTTGGGAGCCTGGGGCCAAGGGCTGCAGCCCCCTTAGCCCGTACCTTAATCCGACCCTGTTTGCATATCTCTGGTATTTATCGGACTTTGCATAGCGAAGAACGGATCGGTATCAAAGGTTCAGCACTCCGTTTACTTTGGTCAGGCGTTTATTCTCTCTCGTACAGCTAGCATCGTTAAAAGTAAAGACTGAAACATATGTGCAAAAAAGCAACCAAAAATCACACGGAACTTGGAACATGCAAAAATCGTTTCATGCCACCCATGAGAAGCCCGGGTGTTTACCGCTAACGAATAGAAGATATGGTTTCGTTAAAAGCATACGTAAGATAAACATCTTACATATGCTTGTAACGAAACCATACCTTTTCTTTGCGAACAGTAAATACCCTGGCTTTTCATAGGTGGGACAAAATGATTTTTGCGCGTTCCAAGTTTTGTGCAATTTCGGGGTGCTTTTTTGCACAAATTTTTCAGCATTTGCACATAATGATGAGCCGATAAGTATGAGCGAGAACAAACGCCTGACCAAGGTAAATGGGGCACTGAACGTTTAATACCGATATCTTCTCCGATAAAGCAAAGTCCGAAGCAGTACGGCGCATCACGTTCCTAACGACGGCGAAAGCGGCGCATCAAGATATCACCGCAGAAGGAAAATGTTAATCTGGGAAGTTCTTTTTGCTTTCTAACAGACGTAGCGATCATTCAACCGTGTTCGTGCCCCTTGCGATGCGTTTGTGGGGAGAATTTTAGTTGGCCGATTTAGCTGCCATTAAAACACGTCGAGCCGCTTACTGAAGTGCTGTATGTTGCTCAACTTCGATCACGTTAAACCCACCCCAGGTCTGCACTTGCAAAGAAAACAAAAACACGTGTTGTTTCAGTGTAGATCGCAGTCTCTTGAATATGCTTTTTTATTAGTAATTTATTAAGGTGTTCTCGCATTATAAAGTAATGTCGCATCTCGTGATATTACAGAGTGATCGTGACGGACGAGTGAAATGTCACTTTTTGGCAAAACAATGTACACGATATATATATATATTTTTAGGTGATGTAGAGTTAAAACGTAAGGAACATACGTATCCATGTGTTCAAAGACAATGGACTTAAAGGTACGCTGAAGGGGTTTCTGAGATCGCCTGAATATGGCGATAACTCACTCTGCTGGCTCTAAGCATCAACCTTGTCGATACGCGGCCGATTTCCCTATTAAAAAAGCAATCAAAGATCGCAACACACCCAGGTCATCTCCGCCGATGGGAAAAGCATGTTCCGAGATCAGGACCACTGTCAGCAAAGGATCCTCGCGCATCCGGCCAGTGGGACCTCGGAGTGATATCTCGAATGTTCGTGGCTCGTTGCCCATACAGCCCGGACTACGATTGTACCCAGCGAGAGCGCGCTCGAGAGCTGACGACCGGACACATCACCCTCGCGGAAAAAAAAAAGCAAACAAACAAACATAGCGCACTGTTTTTGAGACGATTATCGCAGTATTATGTTCCCTCGCATCGTAAAATTACATGTTTCGACTACTCTTATTTGTTTTTGTCATCTACAAAAGCACACACATTTTGTAATAACAGCAATTTCAATCTCTAAGAAATGCCGCATTTTGATTGGTCACGTGTCGTCCTGGCTGGCGGAACAAGGCTCCTCGCATCGACGGAGATGACCTGGGTGTGTTCGATCTTTAATTGCTTTTTTCATAGGGAAATCGGCCGCGCATCGTTATGATTTATGGATTTCTAGAATGCTTAGAGCCCGCAGAGTGAGTTATCGCCATAGTTAGGCGACTTTGAAAACTTCCTCAGGGCACCTTTAAGAACCTGCTTTAAATACTGCCTCAAACGTGTGGCAAAGACAAGAAGCATAATTCGCAAGTAATTTGTGAGTCACTCGATTCTATTCGTATTTAACTCGAAGGAAACGCTCATGACGAACTATACATTTACAACCAAAAGGTATTTTGGTTATCTCGAATGTGCATCGTACAACGCTGGGCTACACCTGATCTGAAATACTCTTCCTTTTCTGGTCACCGAAAATTGATATCCAAAAACGATAGCATAATACTTGTTTCAACAAAGGTTAAGTTTGTGATTTATTAATATTGTACATCAAATACGGGGATTCATCGAGGGGCGCCTCCATCCATCAATGAGTGCTGGCCAACTCTGAATCAGAAAACTGCAAACGTTATTTAAAGAGGAGAGCTAAAACTAACCGAGGTGGTTTACGAAACATCTCTGTAAAGTTATACCGTTATAACGAGAAACTCGGACCCAAACCATCTAATCACCGCGCGAATTGAGCCTACCCTCCCACCTAAACGTCTTTAAACTCGCTGCCATAAAAAAAAGAAAAAAAAATTGCCTTGCTCCAGGCCACGACACAAAACCTCACTGATTCCTTTCCGAGAAAATCGGGGAGCCTTGAAACGTTTGACGAAGAAAGTAAGAATAAAAATAAAGATTTCATGTGCGATACACTCTGTGATTCTCGATACGCCAGATATAACGCGCGTGCGACGGCGCAAAAAGCAACAACAAATACAACAAATTTCACCGTATGACACGCACCGCATGCATATATACGGGGGGGTCGGAAGACGGCGACAATTAAAGCCACGCGAACGGCTCACTTAACGCCTCGGAGGAGGTCATCAGAACCGCGATCTGCACAATAAAAAAAGCAAAAAAACAAGGAAAAAAAAAGCCCTTCATAACCACTGCAAGCCGTGGACGGAGATATATGACAGCGAACGCTACTTCCTTTTTCTCCGCCGATACCCTCCAACCGTCCTTTTCGCGTTGCGACGGAGAGGGCCGCGGACGCGGCTCACCGCCATAGCGACATTGCAGTGGAAGCCACGCGCTTGCCGGACCTACCAGACAGACTTGTACCGTACGCATTACAAGTAATCAAATTACTTGTAATCGATTACTTTTTGGAGTAATTTTGTAATCAGTTGATTACTTTTATTAGGCAGTAATCACAAGAGTAATCTGATTACTTTTTGAAGTAATAAAATTACTTGTAACCGTTACTATTTTTCCACGAGGCCCCCCCCCCCCCCCCCGGCACACGCCTGTTTTTTCTGAAATGACAAAAATAAAATTTGCTTTTTTTTTTCGAACGAAAAAAAATTTTTTGAGGAGCTATAGGAAACGAGGTCAATCCCTTTCTATGTACAGTTCCTGTGGAATGTCCGTTTTTTTTTGTTTTTTTTTTCGAGTTGGGACTGGGAGTGGGAAGCCACAGGGAAGCCACAGTGCGTGACAAAGGCCATTCAGGGCGAAGTTTGAGGGCGCAGAATGTAGCTTTGTAAGTCCTTCGTTCAAACTAGCCCCCTCACGCACACACACACAGAAATAAAAAAAAATAAAAAAATCCTGCTTAGGGTACCTACTCGCAGCCCGTAGGAGAACCAGAACCGAAGAATGCCTAAAGCGGATGCAAAATATAACAAAGCCATTTGAAATATTTCCCCATTTCCCCAACGTGGTCTTTGTGACAAGCAATGTTTCGAGTTGAGAAGTGGTCGGGGCGATCTCTTCCGCTAATGGATACTACACATGATCCGTTTCAAATCCTGGAGCTGCTGCTCTTTTGTATAACATGCGAGCTCATCCACATGTGAATAATAAAATGAGTGACGCAAACTTTGAGCGACAACCCTTGCTCAAGCTTAACAAGATCTAGAACCCCCTCCCTCCTCCCCCCCCCCCCGCGCACACACACACTGGCGAACGCCCAAATCATTAAACTTCTTCAAACGAATTCTATGCTTGTGTCCGTATTGTGAAGGTGCAACGACCACGAAGAGGGAACCAGTTTTTCTTCTTCAATACTTGTGCAAATGTGAAATATAGGTTGGAAGTAGTTCATTGTTATGAGCGCTAAAGATGTGTCTTCACACAATAAAGTAATCGGAAAAGTAACGATTACTTCTTTAAGTAATGTCCAATTACTTTTGCCGTCGAGTAATCAAGTAATCTAATCAAATACTTTTTAGCCAAGAGTAATAGTAATTGTAATCGATTACTTTTTTTAGTAACGTGTACAAGACTGC
>JAZHYW010057549.1:0-17500 GCA_037355805.1 Ixodes ricinus | reverse complement strand
CTTCGAACGAAGGAGGCGGACTGAAGCGAGTGAGGGGCGGTACCCCCTTCCTAGGGAGTTCCACAACTGAGGTAATCTAGTAACGTTGGCTGTAGGCGAGCAGTTTAGCCGGTGCTGTAAAACCTCTAGCCTGTTGTCTTTCACGTTCACTAGTGGCACTAACGTTCACCACGCAGGAGTGATGCATGACCGCACGCCGATACAATGCTCATCCAGATCAAAACGGGCAGTTAGAGGTGGGCTCGAGCCCAGGATCCCCGGGTTCAACCCCACACTTTATTGGGGGGGGGGGGGGATATTTATACAGCACGTAGTTGGTCAGCCATTTCAAAGATGCGACGAGTCACTCGCTGTAGATGAGCAATTTAGCCAGTGCAGTACAACCGCTAGCCTGGGGTCTTTAACGTGCACCACGCAGTAGTGATACACGATCGCACGCCGGTACGATGCTCATCCAGATCAAAACGGGCAGGCGTGGGGCTCGAGCCCAGGATCCCTGGGTTCTGCAGCGCGAGCTTTCGCTCCACGCGCGTCGAGCTGGGTGTGCGCTTTAGCCCACTCGGCCACCGATCCCCCTTACCACACTTTATTCGCAACTTTCAGCGATGGTGGTACCACGTTGTGAGAATCGCGCACCCTAGCTCCTGGATGATTGGCCTCATAATAAAAGGGTCTGCCTACACCTTCCTGACGTGAAAAAATAACGTAAGGCTCTGATACTGCTCGTATATAGCAACATTAGAATTACTTACGCGTCGCAGACCAGCCTCGTACCGCTGTTCTACGACGATCATCCAGATGACAGCCATTTTGATAGGCACCAGTGCGCCCCCTATAGGTCGTGAAAGTTGCGAATTCAAATTCAAACCCCACACAGGCATTATCGGTATACAAGTGGCTATGGTTTGGCCAATCGCGAACTTCGACCACAGAGACGGTTTTAGTCGCCCACATCGCTAATAGCCGCTCCAGAACCAAGTCATTAAAAAATAATCAATCGCATCACCGCTTCACGTTTCTTTTCTTTTTCTCTTTTTGGTACTAGCGGACAAACTCAAAGCATGAAGTATTTGAGAAATCATACGATTAAAATATATATATATATATAACTTAGGGAAGCGTTGGACCATGTCCCTGCATCGCGACCGCGTGAATGTCAGACACAAATTCCAAAACAACGCAAACACACACACAAAAAAAAGTAAAACTTTGATAACCGTGAACCCATTAAAGGAACACGGGTTAGTCGTCCCCCGCGGGGATAATACAACGAGCGGAGGGCGGCGGGAACAGAGAGCCATCAGAAAAGCTCGGAAGAACAAACATGCTAATATTTTTTTCTTTTTTTTTCGCACAGCGGGGTTGATACACCCGGGTTTCCCTAAAACAACTAATACAAGAAGAAGAAAAAAAAGACAAAGAAAAGACACACAGATATACGTCCCCACGATGTGATCCAAGACGATGTCGTCCGGAGGAATCCCTTAAAAGTCCCCAGAGCAAACAAGAGGCTGGAGAAGGCGATTCCGAGCTTAGAATTACATCGAGATGAAATTAAACAGAAGTGCCGACGCCGAGGGATGGGTTAGCAGCGCGTTTGCGCCACGCGAGATGCAGAGCTTGGGTCCTGTTTCATTAGATTGCGCGTGTTATTTCTTCCTCCCATGAAGGGAAGAAAGAAACAGGCGGTCCGAAGAGATAAGCTTAAATTAGTATAGAGTTTTTTTGTTTTGTTTTTTCTCCCCATTTTTGCATTGCAAGGAAAAATAATACATTTAATCAAGATAAGGGGCCTCGAAGTTGTCTTCCCTCGGAACCTCATTTCCTTTCCCGAGTTCTGGGGAAGTCGACGCTGGCGAGTTGATACGTTCAACTGCGCAACACTGGTAGCGCAAACATTACTTAGGCGCCTTTTCTCGACTTTTACATCGAAAGGTTCCGGTGAACATCAAACTTTACCGCTTAAGTTAGGGCTCCAACTGCACAGTTTCCACCACCATAGCTTTGATGGCAGTCTTTCAGTACTGAAAGAATAACAGAAGAAACATAACGGCGATGGTTTGTTTGTGTTAACAGTCTCACGGAGCGTGTGCATTCTTGCTTGATTAGTTCTATGCCTGATTCATATGGTGCAATTTTACTTGCAACCTCATAAAAAATGTCTCGTGCGGCAAAAAAAAAAAAAAAAAAGCGGGGTGAATTTTAATTGTTTTACCTGCGAATTTGCAAGCATGTGCTTGCAAATTCCAGGAGAATCTCGTTTAAAGGCGACAAAACAAGTGCGAAAAACTGTGCGGAACTAGCACGAGTTTTGAAACATCAAATAAAGTGTTCCACGCTATATTTTGAAGAACGAAGTGCGTGCTGCGTATTTATCGCACTTTGCATACAGGGCCGGATTAAGGAATTTCGGGGCCCTGGGCTAAGGCTGTTCAAGAGGCCCCTAATGGTGGTGATATACTGACTATGGTGACGATAGTGGTAACGACCATGACGATGATGTATGTTTCACCAACTTATAAGATACAAGTATCGTTCATTTTATGATATATCTCGGCAGGTTTTTGTATCTGTAGATTCGATGATTAGGAAATTAGGGTTTCAAAGGGTGGAAATGAAGCAGATGCGGTTGTGGATTAGAGGCTGTTTCGGAAATAGCCAATCACTCACTAAGAGGTACAAAACGCAAAGCAATGAACGATTAGGGAAAATGATAAATAAGTGTCGCACATGTTGAGCAGGGCCTCGCAAAACATCTGTTGAAAAGTTGAAAATAATGACTCCGCGTTCCTATCAACTTGTGTGTGACCAAGTCTACTACTTTACTTCTTTCTTTCTTTGTTTTTCCTCGGGCAGAGCCCGAAAGAAGGGCCGGTGCAAAAGGCTAAAAAAGCCTGACATGGCACCGGTCCCTTACAGTCCACACATTATACAGTACATGTCTCTGCCGACTAATTAAGAACTTTTTTTTTATTGATTTGGACGTATTACTTTAAGCTAAAAATAATAGGTCATACCTCAGAGGCAGGAAAAGTGTTGTCTCGCACTGGCAGATTACTGAGATCAGACACAGACTCCAGAGCAGTTTCTTGCAGTTGCTGCCTCTCGAAAACTTGTGGGTGACACCTCAAGAGCCGGCTCCTTGACACGCCTGTTAGTGGTTAAAAAGGATGGCTTCAGGAGGTTCACCGATATTTTTTTTTGCTTGTTTTGAAACTTGTCGTTTCAGAGGAAAATTTCCATATGGAACTACGCTAAATGACACGAAAAAAAAAGAATAATGTGTAGCATGTATGTTGCTGGTGTAGCCTTCGGCAACACTTTTTTTGCTTGCCTTCCAAGCCACCATTCTCCGCGAAATTCGTCGGGGCCCCAGTACAATAGAGAATCCCGTGGCCGTCCAACCGTCTGGCTTCAATTAGAAAATACTTTAAATGGGACCGCCAGCATCGACAGTTTTGCTCCCTTCCACAAGAAGGGTGGGAGGCAACGCTAACATTTTGTTACTCTAGCACAGTCTTTTACAACAAGTTCACGAACACCAGCTCGTCTATACTTCGTTTCCCCTTATGTTGTACCGCAGCGAAGGCTAGAAGCGCGAGATCATAGCGTCGGCAGCCGCTCTTAAGTCACGAGAGCTTGTGCCGCCGAGATGTGCCCCAGAGCAAGGAGCTCGTGCTTGTAGCCTTTCCTGCGGTACATCATAAGGAGAAACAGAGTATAGAAGAAGGCAACTTCTCTTGGCAAGACTATCACTTCGTTTCAGGCTTGGGTCCAGACGCAGCCGATGCTGACAAGCCGCGAGCGCCAGGGCTTTTCAGCCGTCCCTGCCAAGCACCGCGCGCTCGTGGAGTGCAACCACTGTTCAAGGCCACATGCTCGCGCTCGTAGCATTGGCTGCGTCTGGACCCAAGCTGAAACGAAGTATAGTGACGAGAAAGCCAGGGCCCAAAGGCTCATGTCGAGTCCTCCTTTAGAGTTTGAGCTGTTTTAAAACTGTAACCGACTAGCCTTCTTCTTCTTTTTTCTTCTTTCCTATTTCCAGAGGCCAGCACGGGGCCCCTTGGGAGCCTGGGGCCAAGGGCTGCAGCCCCCTTAGCCCGTACCTTAATCCGACCCTGTTTGCATATCTCTGGTATTTATCGGACTTTGCATAGCGAAGAACGGATCGGTATCAAAGGTTCAGCACTCCGTTTACTTTGGTCAGGCGTTTATTCTCTCTCGTACAGCTAGCATCGTTAAAAGTAAAGACTGAAACATATGTGCAAAAAAGCAACCAAAAATCACACGGAACTTGGAACATGCAAAAATCGTTTCATGCCACCCATGAGAAGCCCGGGTGTTTACCGCTAACGAATAGAAGATATGGTTTCGTTAAAAGCATACGTAAGATAAACATCTTACATATGCTTGTAACGAAACCATACCTTTTCTTTGCGAACAGTAAATACCCTGGCTTTTCATAGGTTGGACAAAATGATTTTTGCGCGTTCCAAGTTTTGTGCAATTTCGGGGTGCTTTTTTGCACAAATTTTTCAGCATTTGCACATAATGATGAGCCGATAAGTATGAGCGAGAACAAACGCCTGACCAAGGTAAATGGGGCACTGAACGTTTAATACCGATATCTTCTCCGATAAAGCAAAGTCCGAAGCAGTACGGCGCATCACGTTCCTAACGACGGCGAAAGCGGCGCATCAAGATATCACCGCAGAAGGAAAATGTTAATCTGGGAAGTTCTTTTTGCTTTCTAACAGACGTAGCGATCATTCAACCGTGTTCGTGCCCCTTGCGATGCGTTTGTGGGGAGAATTTTAGTCGGCCGATTTAGCTGCCATTAAAACACGTCGAGCCGCTTACTGAAGTGCTGTATGTTGCTCAACTTCGATCACGTTAAACCCACCCCAGGTCTGCACTTGCAAAGAAAACAAAAACACGTGTTGTTTCAGTGTAGATCGCAGTCTCTTGAATATGCTTTTTTATTAGTAATTTATTAAGGTGTTCTCGCATTATAAAGTAATGTCGCATCTCGTGATATTACAGAGTGATCGTGACGGACGAGTGAAATGTCACTTTTTGGCAAAACAATGTACACGATATATATATATTTTTTAGGTGATGTAGAGTTAAAACGTAAGGAACATACGTATCCATGTGTTCAAAGACAATGGACTTAAAGGTACGCTGAAGGGGTTTCTGAGATCGCCTGAATATGGCGATAACTCACTCTGCTGGCTCTAAGCATCAACCTTGTCGATACGCGGCCGATTTCCCTATTAAAAAAGCAATCAAAGATCGCAACACACCCAGGTCATCTCCGCCGATGGGAAAAGCATGTTCCGAGATCAGGACCACTGTCAGCAAAGGATCCTCGCGCATCCGGCCAGTGGGACCTCGGAGTGATATCTCGAATGTTCGTGGCTCGTTGCCCATACAGCCCGGACTACGATTGTACCCAGCGAGAGCGCGCTCGAGAGCTGACGACCGGACACATCACCCTCGCGGAAAAAAAAAAGCAAATAAACAAACAAACATAGCGCACTGTTTTTGAGACGATTATCGCAGTATTATGTTCCCTCGCATCGTAAAATTACATGTTTCGACTACTCTTATTTGTTTTTGTCATCTACAAAAGCACACACATTTTGTAATAACAGCAATTTCAATCTCTAAGAAATGCCGCATTTTGATTGGTCACGTGTCGTCCTGGCTGGCGGAACAAGGCTCCTCGCATCGACGGAGATGACCTGGGTGTGTTCGATCTTTAATTGCTTTTTTCATAGGGAAATCGGCCGCGCATCGTTATGATTTATGGATTTCTAGAATGCTTAGAGCCCGCAGAGTGAGTTATCGCCATATGTTAGGCGACTTTGAAAACTTCCTAAGGGCACCTTTAAGAACCTGCTTTAAATACTGCCTCAAACATGTGGCGAAGACAAGAAACATAATTCGCAAGCAATTTGTGGGTCACTCGATTCTATTCGTATTTAACTCGAAGGAAACGCTCATGACGAACTATACATTTACAACCAAAAGGTATTTTGGTTATCTCGAATGTGCATCGTACAACGCTGGGCTACACCTGATCTGAAATACTCTTCCTTTTCTGGTCACCGAAAATTGATATCCAAAAACGATAGCATAATACTTGTTTCAACAAAGGTTAAGTTTGTGATTTATTAATATTGTACATCAAATACGGGGATTCATCGAGGGGCGCCTCCATCCATCAATGAGTGCTGGCCAACTCTGAATCAGAGAAACTGCAAACGTTATTTAAAGAGGAGAGCTAAAACTAACCGAGGTGGCTTCCTGAAACATCTCTGTAAAGTTATACCGTTATAACGAGAAACTCGGACCCAAACCATCTAATCACCGCGCGAATTGAGCCTACCCTCCCACCTAAACGTATTTAAACTCGCTGCCATAAAAAAAATAAAAAAAAATTGCCTTGCTCCAGGCCACGACACAAAACCTCACTGATTCCTTTCGAGAAAAATCGGGGAGCCTTGAAACGTTTGACGAAGAAAGTAAGAATAAAAAATAAAGATTTCATGTGCGATACACTCTGATTCTCGATACGCCAGATATAACGCGCGTGCGACGGCGCAAAAAGCAACAACAAATACAACAAATTTCACCGTATGACACGCACCGCATGCATATATACGGGGGGGGGGGGGGTCGGAAGACGGCGACAATTAAAGCCACGCGAACGGCTCACTTAACGCCTCGGAGGAGGTCATCAGAACCGCGATCTGCACAATAAAAAAAGCAAAAAAACAAGGAAAAAAAAAACCCTTCATAACCACTGCAAGCCGTGGACAGATATATGACGAACTCCGCGCCTTTTTCTCCGCCGATACCTGTAACCGTCCTTTTCGCGTTACGACGGAGAGGGCCGCGGACGCGGCTCACCGTTATAGTGACATTTGCAGTGGAAGATACGCGCTTGCCGGACCTACCAACAGACTTGTACCGTACGCGTTACAAGTAATCAAATTACTTGTAATCGATTACTACTTGGAGTAATTTGTGTAATCAGTTGATTACTTTTATTAGGCAGTAATCACAAGAGTAATCTGATTACTTTTTGAGTAATAAAATTACTTGTAACCGTTACTATTTTTCCACAGAGGCCCCCCCCCCACCCGCCCGCACACGCCTGTTTTTTTCTGAAAATGACAAAAATAAATTTGCTTTTTTTTTTCCGAACGAAAAAAAATATTTTGAGGAGCTATAGGAAACGGGTCAATCCCTTTCTATGTACAGTTCTGTGAAATGTCCGTTTTTTTGTTTTGTTTCGAGTTGGGACTGGAGGAAGCCACAGGGAAACTACAGTGCGTGACAAAGGCCATTCAGGGGCGAAGTTTGTAGGGCGCAGAATGTAGCTTTGTAAGTCCTTCGTTCAAACTAGCCCCCCTCACGCACACACACAAGAAATAAAAAAAAAATTAAAAAATCCTGCTTAGGGTATTTACTCGCAGTCCCGTAGGAGAACCAGAACCGAAGAATGCCTAAAGCGGATGCAAAATATAACAAAGCCATTTGAAATATTTCCCCATTTCCCCTAACGTGGTCTTTGTGACAAGCAATGTTTCGAGTTGAGAAGTGGTCAGGGCGATCTCTTCCGCTAATGGATACTACACATGATCCGTTTCAAATCCTGGAGCTGCTGCTCTTTTGTATAACATGCGAGCTCATCCACATGTGAATAATAAAATGAGTGACGCAAACTTTGAGCGACAACCCTTGCTCAAGCTTAGCAAGATCTAGAACCCCCTCCCCCCCCCACGCACACACACACTGGCGAACGCCTAAATCATTAAACTTCTTCAAACGAATTCTATGCTTGTGTCCGTATTGTGAAGGTGCAACGACCACGAAGAGGGAACCAGTTTTTCTTCTTCAATACTTGTGCAAATGTGAAATATAGGTTGGAAGTAGTTCATTGTTATGAGCGCTAAAGATGTGTCTTCACACAATAAAGTAATCGGAAAAGTAACGATTACTTCTTTAAGTAATGTCCAATTACTTTTGCCGTCGAGTAATCAAGTAATCTAATCGAATACTTTTAGCCAAGAGTAATAGTAATTGTAATCGATTACTTTTTTAGTAACGTGTACAAGACTGCCTACCAACCGCCATCTCTTTCATCACCCCCACCAACCAACCCCGCTCCCTGGGCGTGGGTACACATGAGCGGGAGTGTGATCACGTGACCAAAGATACCGGTATGACCGGTTCACCGAGCCCGTAGCTTTCGTCGCACTGTCAGTTTAGGGGACGAACGGAGCGTAGTCATCCCTCCCCGAGTGTTCCCACGCGGGTGTTACTAGAACTCCCTTCATTACTGCATCATTACTCCGCGCGCCCGACGCGGGCGAATCCGCGATATTTCGGTGCGCCACCCATGACCCCGTTTTGCTAATTAGAAGGTGTCTTAATTCCGCGGCGGCCGACTGTAATTAATGCGTCATTAGCCCGCCGGGCTCGGTTTCGGGTAGCGCGGGGTCTACGGCAATCTGGCGAGAGCAGATTGGGTGACGCCACCGGCTTCGCAGCTCCGCCATCAATTTAACGATGTGCGGCTGGGGCAGTGAGGAACAGACGGTGTTAAGAAAACTTTTTGGTCGGACCAGGTGCGTTTGTGGTGAATTTGAGCCGCGGTCTAATTGACTGGGGGCACGAAGACCTTTCGAAATCGCACAGTATACAAAATAAAATAAAAGACTCACGATCATCGTAATTATTATAATTATTACGAGGCGCAAGCTACCGCCTGATTCTGAGAGTTTATCCACTACCATGCGTACATCCATCCATCCAGCCACCTTATTTTGCAGAGGCGCTCGTTTCAGAAAGTTGGTTTTAGTCCAAGTGTGCCTCAAAAAAAACGAGTTATGAAAGAAATATGGGTGATTGCGCAGGCGAGCTGGTGAGTGATTATAGTGAGAAACCCGGACATAAAAAGGCGGGACGAACACAAAACTGACGAGACAACGTTGAGTTTGACCACACTTGTTTGTGTCCCCTTGTCTCCGGGGTTTTTCAGTATGAAGTTATTACAGTTCGCTTTATTCTCAAAAATGCATTTAGATTTAAAAAAGAAAAAAAAAATCTAGTTTTGTTGCGACGTCAATATTTTTATTACGAAAACAATGACTCACTTAGGAAAACAAACATTCGGTAATAAAGACAATCAGTCACTTCGCTAATAAATGGGAAAAAGGGGTTGCAAGTTGCAATTTTAAAGTTTGTCTTATCTGGACTAAAATTTCACTTCGCGGTAATTTTGTTTTTTAATATTGCTCACAGTGACAATTTAATCCTGACCGTGCAAGATTACGGTTAGCAAGTATTTTCATGTGTGTGCAGAAAGAAAAAAAAAAGACGAGGACGCGAATATACGAGGTGGCCGTGAGGATTACAAAATCTCTTCCTAGTTTAATGCTTCGTTTGCGCGACGACACTAAGCTCCGAAAATTCAGATTAGATTGTTCGAATACTATTTAAAAATCGAAATTGATTTTAGTAGAAAACTAATATTTTATATTAAGAAAGGAACCATTTTCTATACGAACGTATAAATAGCAGCTCTCACTATACATATACGAGCATATGACACTTTGTTGGACCGATAAAATATTTCAGAGAGATTCGTAATGATCAAACTCCATGATCCAGTCCAAATTTGTTTAACCCTTTGTATTATTAAATTGTCTAATACGTGTGACTTTGTACCCGACCTGACCACGATTGTAAAAAAATTAAAAAAGTAGAAGGTGTTTGCATTTTTTTTTAATATTTATAATGAAACAACGAGGTAGGATCGTGTGCCACGTAAACGTTGGCTTGAGGCTGCAGCAAATAGTATCATGCCGCTGCATTACCAAAAAAAAAAAAAAAGTAAAAAAGAAACCCATAAAGACAATAAAAATGAAACAGAGAGATTAACGTAGGCTAATAGTCCTAGGTTAATCTCCCATGCACGGCACTGCATAAGAGGGATTAGAGTCTCGCAAATGTGGACTCGCTCGGAGGAATTCAATCCTTGATCTCTACTGCTTATCTACTCGCAGTCAAGTCACGATCTCTGGCGAGGGAGACAGCGAAGGTTTCACGGGTCACCGCAGCTCGTATGAAAACCACGCGAAACAAACAACCGAGGAAGAGTCGCTTTTCGTATAAAAACTACCTCGATTAAAACGGATGGTCATTCGTGATTGGCAAAGCTGAGAAAAAAGAGAGACAAAGAGGGAAACATTTCGTCGGCGGGGTGTTTTTATTTTTCGCGCTTTTATGCAAGTGCGTGAGGTTGTTAGAAAAATCACTTTTTCAACTAGTACGCGGCTGCATAAAAAAATCTGGTTTGATCGGTTTCATCCTGTGCCTTGAGCGTCACATAAAGAAAAATAAATTATAATGTGTTTACCAAAAGAGGCGCGTTTCTGTTTTTCATTTTCTCAATTTCTTTTTAAATATAGAGACGCAACTTTGTGCCACTTGGAGGCGATGATCGGCGACGGGAGCACACGCTATGGGTGGCAAAGTTTGGCACGCTGAGCGGCTCAAGTCCGCTTAGAGCTATTGTGCCGAAGACAGGAGGCGAGTGGCAAAGTAAAGATGTAAACAAAACTCCCACATTTTAAGCTATATCAAAAGACCATGCGGAGTCATCATCATTTTAGTGGTATAAGAACGCGTTGTATTGGGACTGTAAGCGGGTTATCGGTGTGCCCAGGGGCGCATTTATCTCCTCGACATTCACATCAGCTAGGACAAATTTGCGCGCGCCTAAATACGCAGCCGAAGACAAAATCACAACCGCGAACGGAAAAAGAGACGACGCGCGTGCACACACAAGTACGAACACACCAGATGCACAAATAACACGCGCGCACATACACACACACATAACACACACAGGCAGATATAGAGACGTACACAAAAACAAAATCACGAAAAGATATGCAAACATGCAGGCACAAACACCTGCCGATTCGAACGAAACTCCCACCCAAGCCACAATCACACGCTAAGATAAACGTGCTCACACACTCGTAGTGCCAACGTGGCAATCAAACGACGTTCGTGCGTTCTGCCTTCTGTCGTCCGTGGCCACCTACACCACGCGTGATCGATCAACCAAAAGATCCGCGTTAAAACACATCGAGCAGAAAAGATAACTGGAAAGGTCCTACCCACTGATCTAATAAATATCGGCGCGATGCAATTGCCGATGGCTGCTATGGGAACACTATTTGCAGGGAGCTATACGTATACCAAATCCGGTGTCGAGGCAACCATCGCCGCCTGCTCGAAACCGCGAGGAGAAAAAATATTTGGTTGATATATTTACTGGGGAAGCCTAAAACACTCTGATATGACTGCTGGATGTTTGGATTCGATGCAATAAAAATGAAGCGGAAGTAAGAAAGACAGTATTTTTTCCGAAAATCATTGCTCAAAAAACAAATCACAAAAAAAACTCATCTCAACACCATTTTTAATATTCTCATGTCACTGATATGCTTGCGACATGATCTGCGAACAATTAGGTTTCTATGTACAAAAATATTGTCATGTTTTATATATTTTATACTTTTATAACTTTATATATATCGATATTTTTATATAATAGATATTAAGCGGAGTAATTAATTTTTTTTAACTGAATGTAGGAAGCGGAGAAGGGAGATCTTTGCCAAGGCAATGTGGGCCGATCGCTTTGATTTTATGGCCAAGCTTCACTACATAATTTCAGTAATTGCCTGCAAAAGCTATCAAGCAAACGCGCTCAACAAGGCTCTCCCAGTCTTTTTTTTCCATCGCTTGTAATATAAACTACAACGAAAACAAAAACAAACAAACATGTGTAAAGACTTGTGTTTGCCCTCACAAGACAGTGAGGACCACTGCCTTATGAGGACATTGTTCTTTGAAGCCCCATCCACACCGTTTATACATCGTACAAAAGACGCGGAGTTTCTCCGCAGACATGATGAAAAACTGTCTGCGGACACGCCACAGACAGTGTCCGCAGACTTTCCTTTGTACGATGTGAAAGCAGTGCGTCCTCGGCTTAAAGACCGACAACCAGTTCGCGCTTTCCACTTTTTTCCTTCTTCCTCCTCTCCACCCTTCTACCCTGTCCACCGTTGCCTGTTTCCTCCTCCCCAATGGTGAGGACGATCTTCTGCCTCACAGAACCTCGAGTCTGGTCGTCGGCCTTTAAGGAACTCCGGAGACAGAAATCAGCTCGGATCGCGGACGTAACGAGAGGACCACGCCTTTAAGCTTCACCTGACCGTATAGGTACATAGTTTGCAAGTGACGTCAACGTACCCACACCCGAGGTCATTTCTACTCGCTCAAGTCGAGAAAAACAAGTTGGTTGGCGAGAACTGCACCCTGAAGAAGGTGCGCGCAAAGTAGAAAGGTCACCACAATGGCAGCTGATCTGTCGCTAATGCGAGTCATGTACAAGAAAGAAGAAGAAGAAAAAAACGGCGCAACAGCGCGAGTGTTTGATGAGCGCAGGGAATGAATGCCCCGACAGCGAAGCGAAAGCAGTTTCCATAACAAAAGAAACGATCGGGAAACTCCAGTCGAACCGCCGACGCGTCGTCCACGCGTGTTTGCCTTCAGTCGGCAGCCGACAACGCGAAGTGAATATTGCGAAGTTGGCGAGGGCACGCGCGCGGGTCACATGCAAGGCAGCACCGGCGCCCCCCCCCCCCCCCCCCCCCGAATTGCACAATGCATGCCAAGTCCAAACGCGCTTCGACAACCCGCTTCTCATCGGGGGTCCTATATCGAGCGCTGCGCGGCGAGGTGCTGCCAAAAACAAATGTCAAATTTCCCCACTTGTGTACCTCCGTTCGAAAGTGCTAAATCAACGAGAGCCAAGGTCAACCGTCACACGCCGTTCTGTTGTTCTTGACGCTCCCCCGAAACAACTACCACACTGTTTCTAACCCTGTGGCAACCTTCTACGACATTTCCGACGAGACGAGGAGGAGGGCGCGCATTTTCTTCGCATAATTGCCTTTTTTCGAAGTTGCAAACGATACAAATCACGCGTATTAAAGGACAAGAAAATTTGCGAATCGAGCACAAAAGCGACGTCCTTGGGGACTCAGCAAACGGTTATCGGATTGGAGGACTCTAATGCCCGAGGCACTCTGATGGTACCTCAAAAGGGTACCATCAGGCTGCTCGACCGTCATGTTTTTGTACGTGTTCTATCACTGCTGAACCAATCATAAACAGAAGAGGCCCGGTGACTTGCACTTTTGATGCGGCTTGATTGGTCCCATTACGGCTGCGTCTGGGCTCAAGCTGAAACGAAGTCTAGGCAAAGTATCTTCCCCAACAATGGCGCACTATGTCGCAGCTCGTGATTTGCATCTACTTTCCGCTACCATTTCGACGCACTCCTTATATTGGAAACAAGATGAATGAGTGGAGCGCGCTGAGCGACACAATAGGACCAGTTCGTTCTCTTCGCACTCACGACTCCCTTTTACGTTACGTTGGAGCGCAGCGGTCGGCCCGAGCCATCGGAGCCAATCCCACGTCCCGTGAATGTAAATTCGGGAGGGGCCCGTCAACGGGTTGGGTGCACGGTCACGTGTTTACGTTCGAAACGCTGGATTGGCTGGTAGCATCCGTCACGGTCTATCGTAAGATAGGAAACGGACTGTAACGGTCCTGGATATGTACCAACGAATTTGTTTTGCGACGAGCGAGGGGAAGGCGCGGCAGTGCGTAGCCGATGGTTCGTCGCCATTGTTGGAGTTCCGGAAGTGCTTGGAGGTGCACCGGCGTCACCACAAAGCGAAGGGAGAGAGAGAATGAGAGGGAGGAGAGGCGGTTCCGTTCTATGGCTCGATACGCTTCCGCCGTTTCGGTTCAGCGTGTGCGCGAGTGAACAGTGCGCGCGTTACGCTCCATTAGCGGGCAACGCAGAATGTTTTTCTTCGTTCAACTATATATATATATATATATAATATATGTAGGTGGATAAACAAAAGTATATTTTCAGCCTCGTTATTGGCCGAGCTCCCTCCGTATCTTACAGTTACTGCCTCTCTCCACGCGCTTTGCGGGAAAAGAGTTGTTCCAGATCTCTTGGAGTGCAGCCTGTTGCTTCATAAGTTGACATGTCGTTATAGACGCGTAATCCGACTACTAAAGCGTGAAATCCATTAGGCCATCTCTACTTAAAGAAAGTTAGATATATTACCTCCGACGTAGAAGCCTTTTGATTAATAGTTTGACACGTGAAGCGGCAACGTTTTCTCCATGTCGCGAGCACGGGAGCAGAGATAGCCGAGTGTTTTCGCCGCGGCCGTGATCACGAGATTTCTGTTCGTTCCTCGCTAACTCAATTGTAGGGCGATCTGAGCGGACGACTTAGACGAGGCAAACAACCGGATCCAACGCATGCGGAGGGCAAAGACGCATTTACGTACCCACTTCGTCCCGTCTCGCTACACCACATTCGAGCCTAAAGAAAACAATGAACCGACCAAAACAAACGGGGAAATGAGATTTGCTCTACAACAGCGCCCAGAAGTCTGGAAAGCTTCCTATCGGAGGAGGCACTAGTGCCCACTAATGGATTCTCTTAGAAATTTTGAAGACGACTATACTTCATTAAGTGATAATCCAGCTTTCTTTTCTCTCTCTCTTTCTTTGGGTGCGTGTGTGTGTGTGTGTGTGTGGGGGGGGGGTATTGGGCAAACATCACATTTATAGCTAATGCCAGAAATACAAAAAAAAAAAAAACACTCTCAGGAGTTCGGGTATGATGTCAAGTTTAGCTGTTTGTGAGCCAGATATTTTTTTTTCAGGTGTTATGATTTATTAGCATTATTATTTCGGCTGAAACATGCGCCCAACAAAAACGGTCATTTTGCACTCTTTCCATTTTCTAGTCAAACTGTTCCTTTGAGCGAGCGTCGAACGAGAACAACAATGGCAAAGGGCAAAAGGGGGGGGGGGGGGGGGAGGGGTCAGATTTGCTAAAAACAGAACAGTTCTACTTTGAATAACAAAAACTAAACACTAATATTACAACAAAAAAAGTGAGTCAAAGGGAAAAGGAAAAAGAAAAAATATCTTGGTCTCCCGAACTCTGTTTGTGAACTTATGACGCGCATGGGTTATGATACGATTTTTGTTTTATTGGATAAAAAAAAAATTAAGAGGTTGACCGCTCTAAAATGCAGGCGGCGACTTCATTATCATTTAAGACAGAAATCTTCCTGTAATGGAAAACGTTCTATAATGTTCCGTAAGACGCGAAGTGCAGCATAATTGCTGCAAAGGGCTGCCGTATTTTTTGTCCTGCTATACGAAAAGGTAGAGTGAAAAAAAAAGCCTTAGTTTAGTGCATATAATAAAACGCGTGTCAATTAGTTATTTTTTTTTTTGCGGTAGGTTTAATAATTGTGATGACAAGCGTCACCGATAAGGAATTCACAACGAAGAACCTGCTGGTGCTGTCCGTGGCCTCTTGACCGACATTCTATGGGATGTAAACAGGGCGGATTAATGGGCCATCAAAGCCAAGTTAGCGGCGAATGTTATGAGTGACTAAAACAGCAATAAGGTGCCATTGGTTCATATTCTATATCGTTTTTATAGTGTTCATTGTAAGGTTGTGAATGTCCTCTCTTACGTCACGTTTTTACTGTTATAGCCTTTTCTGGATGGCCAAGTTTACTACATCTTTAGTGTATACAGTAAAGCTAGTTATGGTTGCGCGAGTACCTTTTCATTTCCCCTCAAACGCACGACGTGCGGGAACCCTGTGCAAGTATCAAAACGAAAGTTCAATTTAAAACATTGCAGTCTGATTAGCACTTGGCAGTGATTCAGTTTAGCTTCCACTAATCAAGAACAGTACCGTTTTAATCATCTAACAATCCAGCTGTTTCTGGTATGCATAGTTCAGTTCGATATCCGGTTTCATAATTCAATTTGAACAACACCCCAAGAAAGCTATACCGGTTTTGCTTGGGGTAGGAAATAGAAATATGCCTTCGTATCGAATAGTATATCTAAAATTAAATATTCGTTCTTCGAACGAGAGTTGTGCAAATATTCGTGGGCATTACGCCATATGCTCGTTCATAATTCACACGTTATCGGGTGTCGATGTTCACAACCTCTTTCGAATAGCAAGCTAAGATCCCAGTCTCCGTACTTCCCTAGGGGTCAATTCAGGGTTGTGAAGTCGCCACACGGCACCAATGGCACAATCGGCGGTCGTGCCTCAACTATATAAAAAGTCATAGAGCAAACACTATTCACCCCTGTAGGACCTCGACCAGATCGACTGGTTAGATATGACTCACTTCTGCAACGAATGCAATTAGACATGCCAAATAGGCACGGATATCTAGAAGCTGGCAATGTACCACAAGACTCTGTTCTTTACTACGTTTGGTTGTTCTATTTAAGTGTTCATTATCTGAGTTTTTTTTTTTAATGCAGTTTGTAACTAGAGTGGTTAAATCGCTTTCTTCTCTCGGTTATCAGCGTTGTGCCGTATTTCGTAGGCGCCTTGGCACCGGTGGCTGGTACGAACGAATCGACGTGTTTGTCGTGTAAGATGTGCCCTTGATAAGAGGCCCTCCTTGCGGAATACCGAAAAGAATGAGGCTCCGTCTTTTCCCGCCGTACGGCAATAAATCACCAGGACCGTATCAGCGAGGAACTTCACGCTACGCTTCCCGCAGGGGAAGACGCGGTACAAAGTTCTCGACGTCGAACCTTAACTCCTCGAGGCAGAGTTTGGAAAAACTTAAGGCCGGGCTCTATCGCGGAAAATGCTTTCGAGCATCGACTATAGGCAGAGATTGAATTTCGGTTTAGGGCATATTTAGCCCCTAACGTCCAATTTAACGCTCCAGTGCTCTCAAACCGGCTTTCTTCTTTCGTAATTCAGTTTACGTTACGGTATCGTCGGAAAAAAAAAAAAAGGCCCAGAGAGTTATATTTTCTCGCAATATTTAATATTTCCGTAAGAAAACAAAACAAGAAAACTTTAAATTTCTTAGAGAGTTGCACCTGCTTAAACTTTTCAAGCAGTCTTAAAGGGGCTGTGCAACGATATTGGGTATGAATGTTTCTCACTTTGCACAAGCGGACTGGCACTATAGTGGGACCCGAGTACACTCGCACGCAACGCCACTGAAAGGATCCTCTTTGTCGCGGCGTAATTTCAAGGATAAAAGCGGTCGTTTCCTTTCAGTCTCTCCATTGAAAATTTTGATGACGATGTTGTCGGGATCCCATTGTTGGTGCTGTTAACAATGCGATCCCCAGGATTTCTTCATCAAGCTTTGCGATCCCCGCCGGGACGATATTCAAATGCGGATCATTGAGTGAACAAGAGCGCCGCGTAGGCATTCGATTTGGGCTCGTGACAATCGATACGTCTGCATGCACTCGGGTAGCGGCTCGTGCCTAATCGCTGCGAGGA
>JAZHYW010057545.1:0-25851 GCA_037355805.1 Ixodes ricinus | reverse complement strand
TCCCACAGCACAACATGCCGTTGGACGTGGTACGTACACTACTGGACCGCCTAGATACTTTGGGCGGAGTGGGACGGTAAGCACGCCATTCGAGGACATGTTATAGGCGCCTATAGTTTAACTGGGCCTGGTTAGGTTTCATTGTGCTCTTAACTATTTCTGAATAGACTGACTGAATGATTTGTTACGCACGCACTTGGCAGTTCAGATACCGTATTTATTTGAAAATGGGTCGACTTCTTTAATGAACAGACCTATGAGTCTTCTTTCCCGCAGAATCCTACCTAGATCAACCTCAAGACTTGCAAGGAGCCGGCGAACAGCCAAGCCACAGGTAACGTTCGTGAAATTTTAAACAAAAATGTATCCACACACATCTCATTTCGGCGTTTCCATGTTATCAGTGCCTCGTCATTCGCCGGTTTCTCTCCATGAATCACAATGGTTGGCTCTTGAGCGTTGCAGAGAAATACACGGGCAGGCATTGTTCATTAAAGAGGTCCACCCATTGTCGAGTAAATGTGATAGTTAAAACGGGACTCAACCAGATGGTCTGTGCTTCGTTTTGCGATCCCGATCGTGTTTGATGCTCCATTATCAATTAAGACTCTAGTTACTGAAAATTTTGCACACCTGTATATAGGAAGGACATGAAAGTGTTTCCATGGATTGAAAGGGACTACTGTTCAGAAAAGCAGTATATATATTCCATTTCATGATAACCTTGGCGAACTGTGGAGGCTACGTGCCCCGCGGCTCAATGAGAGCGTCGGAGCGAGGCACGTGACATCACGTCACGGGAGCGTCTGTGTTACTGCGTCAAGGAACCGACTGTCGTCTGCTGGGCAAGAGTTGTCCGCCTGCGAAACCAACCAACTTCGGATGAACGTCCACCGCCTCAACATTGCTGTCCGCTAGAGTAGCGAGCTCTTCGAGAACAGTTCGTGAGGCAACCATACGCTCAATTTACCCGCGAGTCTGTGGTGGGTGCTCATGCCAGGGTGATGTTTTGAGCGGAAGCGGTCGATTACACGGCTGCGATCGCCAACAACCACGGCGCTACAAGAAGAGAAAAATCGAGAGCGGATACGGATGTGGCGTCACTTTTTTGGTTTAAATATAATTGAAACTAATTACTTCGTCAATGTTTATTCCTTATTTTTTATATATTCTCGATAGAGATGGAATCGTGCGAGTTCAATTGCTGTTGAAAGAAAAAGAAACCTAGAACTACTTTTTGTCGCGGACGGCGCTGTTGCTGTGGCGGTAACGAGGCCTCCGTGGCCTCGACCATGGAGTGTTATCACGTGACTTGCTCCGGCGCTCTTATTGGGTCGCGAGGGCCGTAGCCTCCACAGTTCACCAAGTTATCGTGAAACGGAGTATAAAGAACAATGGAAGAGACGACAAAGATTGTTGTTACGTTGTTGATTGCCATAGTAGACTAAACTAACTCCACTAAAAACTGAATTGCATAAGGAGTAGAGACATTTGATCCATCTCAGCTAGCAGAATGTGCAAATGTAAACGAGAAAATAGTTACGTATAAAATATTTAATATCCGAGACATTCACTGAACCAGTCTAACATATTGTATCAATGTATCTACATATCAATTCTATTCTCACAAGTCACAGAACTGCGTTTTCTTTTCTTCGAGACTGGATGAAAAGTGGAAAAGTAAAACAAACTTACTAGTGGGTTTTGGGCTGAAGCTTGCTGGCCTCTTCATAGAAGTGGTAAGCGTCACTGTAGCTGTTCTGTGCCAGTGCCATCATGCCCCTGGTGTAAAAGTATGACTCGAGTCACAGTGAGTTCACACGCTGAAATGCCTCTTTGCCAAGTTAAAAACACTGCACGCTACATTAGCTCAGTTAGGGTGGTTAGCTGATGCCCCAGTGAATCTCGCAGCCTTTTCATTCCTGGCCAAATTCAAAATTGATACTGTGGGCTTTGCGGCCCATCACTGCAAAAAAGAACACTACGCTCGGCGTGCAAGCCTACGCTTTCGCGCTCAAGCGGCCGGCAGTCGATGGCTGGCTGCCAAAGTAAAAAGGTGCGTTTCTGATATCTGTCTCGTTGGTCCTTCTTGCGGGTGAGCAGTAAGCCTACAATACTAGCAAAGAAGAGACCTCTGAAACAAATTTTAGAGCGCAGCTCTTAGGCGACCGTTTCCGCGTTTCGCAGCATTGCCGTCAGTGTCGGCGTAACCACCCCACTAAATATAGCAGGAAATTGAATTGGTGTTGAGGTCACGTGATGTCAAATTTCCCGCAAATCTAGCGGAGAATCTGAATTTGCACATAGGTGACGTGACGTCATTTTCCCCGCTAAATTTAGCGGCGTAACTGAATTGGTGTTGAGGTCACGTTACGTCAATTTCTCCGCTAAATTCAGCATGAAAAATTCCCCGCTAAGTTTAGCGGGTTAGGAGAGTGACGAGGGAAGGTACGAGGGCAAACACTCCCACTGCTACCCTTCCCTCCTCCTCAAGAGCTGCACTCTAATTTCACATTACAGAGATTTGTAAACGTCTCATTTTTTCTCACACTCAGAGTGGTTAAAAGGACAAGAAAGAATTCCTTTGGCAGAGGGAATTTCAATTCTCAATGGAGGTTTCGGTACAAAGGAAAAGGCAGAAGGTGAGCGTTACAAAACTGCAAGTTTTACAAAAAAATAACTAACAAATATTTTAAAAACTATTATGTGTTGCACTGATAAGAAACTTGGCTATACCAAAACTATTTCTCTAAATGGGACCCTTACACCTCGCACCTGAGAGGAAGGCATTTACCAAGGGCACACATTCCCCACAATGCTTTCCAGAACTCTTGAAGTGACTTATGGTTTATGTTTATGAATGAAGGGGGTGGAAAGTGGGGTGTGGGGTATTCAGAATGTCTGTGCATGAGATGAAGTCCTATTTAGCTTCTTGAGGAAACTCCGGAATCTCGCACACGGCTGGCGGCTGATTTTTCTAAACGTGTGCCCACAGACCTGCCTGGAAGATGTGTTTCCCACATGCACAGCAGCGTTGTGGGAAAGCAACCGCTGCAGCAGGAATCGCTTCCCTGCAGTGCAACCGTGCGACGTGGGGAAGCACTTCATCGGAGCTCGAACACTCAATAGCTCCGCCCTAAAATTTCTTTTAAAAAAATTGTAGACGAGCATCCGGAATTTTTGTATAAACAGTGCTAAGTGGTTCAAATCTCGAGTTAAATATAAACCGACACCTTAAGCTCATGTTTGGGAGTCTTAAGTATCCCCCAGACTCACTTGTTGATGAGGACTTCCAGTCGCCCTTCCAGCCCCATGTTGTAGTACAGCAGCTCGGCCTTGTGGAAGTGGCTCTGTGCCATATCCACATCTCCAAGCTGCACTCCCAAGGATTGAACAAAGAAAACACAAATAAGCACTCTGCCCCAACAATCCCTTTGGCACAAGGAGAACAGCGTCACAACTGCTGTCCATTCCGAAAAAGTCTTGCTGGGCGACACTTGCCGCCACCGTCGATTAATTTAAAATGGCAAAAAAGTTTAAATAAACATTTTTTTTAGAAAATGGTTGTTCTAATGTTTGGATACATCTAAAAATCGTTTTGCAGAATATTATCAGCGTACACAACTAGAAAATATGAAAAATGCTTCAAGAATTCTCACCTTCTGTGAACATCCAATAGGAACATTCAAACTTCAAGTGCCTTTTTTTTTCTGTTCGTACTTGCTTTAATAGTGCCGATGCCTTACGGACAGCAGTTTTCTGAAGTTTGTCTCGTTGCCTTAACAACTTTGGCTACCATTTTAATTAGGAAGAATGGAGTTATTTACTTTCTTAGTTAATGACCAAGTCTATTTTCTATGCTGGGATTACGAATTTTCTTTTAGACTTGTCATATTCTCAGAAGAGATTCAAAATGGCATCGCCACACAAGTGAGGTCGAGATCCTTGTGAACACAGTCCTCTTAAAATTTCTCATATTTTTCCAAAATGTTTAGCACAAACAGAGGGACATCATTAAATCAAACCAGTCTTCCATAACTGAGGTTCTTGTAAAGATATAAAATATTTGATAGTATATTTGGAATCTGCAAGACACATGGTGTCTGAACGTATTATATAATAAATATCCTTTGGCAAATACGCAAAAAAAAAACCTAAAGACCACCACCTTGCCTGAAGGCCAACTTCAATGTCCACATTTCAAACCTCACGGAAGTTCCAAAACCGAAGACTTAAAACGCGCTGCTGCATCAGACACTTGCCTGGAGGTATATCCTGCCAATGGCCGAGTAGAGCTGCGCCTTCCGTCCGCTGTTCTTTTCCAGCAGGATCCTCGCCACTTTGATGGCCACTACGAAATCCTGCCGACCAATGCAGGGAACAGTCACGTGACAGACATGGACATGCCAGCACATTTAGACAATATCATTAGAGTGAACCGCACTGCCGGCCATCGTATTCCTATAAAGAGTTTTAGGCCTGGAACTTCTCCTTGAACATTAAGGGAGTAGTAAACACTGAGCTTAACAGGCTACTACAACCGTTTTCATTAAGAATCAAGTGATAGGTTTAAAAAAAAACCACAAAACAGCTTGTGAGGAAAACATGTAGTAATTTGTGTCTAGCAATGGGCACTCTTAGACATGCTCCAAAGGTGCCCGTGGCGTTATAGGTTGCAGGAAGCCGCATTGCGCATCTTACTCTTCTTCATCTGATACTGCAACAGTTCATCCTTGACACAACATAAAAGACTATTGTAGCTCCTAAGAGCAATCTGCGACACAATTTTCACCAAGTTGAAATTTGTGACGACGCAGCTAGAACTAAGTGGACTCTCTTATTGCAGAAACACAGCAAAACCCAGCTTCCAGTGGCACTTTTCAACTAGCAGCCAAGAAAACAGCAATTTTTAGGCTATCTAAGGTACACACACACACCTTCGAAGAGCTCTACTACAAGAACAGACACTGTAGCCGTACACTGGTCCTAAAGCCACCCTGCTTCAATGCAGGGAAAACATATCCCCCATGACTTGGCACACACTTCATGGAGGCACCTAATATATGAAGAATACCGTTAAGTACACTGACCTACTTACTACCAAGCTGGAAAAGCCAAGAACAAAAACTCTGCTCAATGTTTAGCTTGCATACTCTGGCTCTGCCTGGTTGTTGCTACGATACCCTGCGGGCTCGAAATGCTGGAGTGAGTGGAGACTTGCCTTCTGGCTCAGGACGCAGTTGAGGATGGCGAAGTACACCCGGCACTCTCGGTCCTCCCAAAGCTTCATTGAGGCTACAGAGGAGACCAATGAAGTATCGGTGCGAATGATCAAAATACAGGAACCAATCCAATAAAATAGGTGAAATGCCATGCATGTGGACAACTTTCTAGTGTTGCGCAAATATTCGAATTTCCTAATAGTAGTTTCGAATAATAGGCTATTCGATATTCGCTTCGGGGTGAACTGTGATATTCATACTTTTCGAAGTGTTGATTGCGGTGGCTTAGCTTCGTTGAGTGCGCTTCTCACCGAGCACCTGTGCACTGCGGGGAAGCAATACCCGCAGAGCTCACGGGCTCTGCACGTATCTTCCTTGCAGTGACAGGTGCTCGGTGAGAAGTGCACATAACGAGGCTAACCTGCCATGATTGTGCAAGTTATGTGGCAGCAATGTCTTGTTGAGTCCGCGTTCATCATTTATGCTTTTTTTGGTCAGATTTGAAATAGAAGAAAGAATATTTGCATACAGCAAGTGGACCTATAAATCCCTTCATTACGATAGCTGCAATAAACCTGTCGTTTACATGCCACAGTTCATGTAGTTATATTAAAATGAATTGAGCTTAAAAGTGGAAAGTAGAGACAATCTTCACAAGTTCAGCTGAATTTTCGTTTAGGGAGAAAGGCTATGCTACATACTATTCAGTTCATTTCAATGTAAAAACACATTTTTCCAGTCCTTTATTGAGAACACAACTGCCTTTCCTTCCTCTTTTCAAACAATGAAGAAGTAATGTCAACCAAAGCATACCAAACTCAGTCATAGAAAACACCTTTCCTAGAAATCTATGCAAACAAAACATATTTTCAGATGTAATTACAGAGAACCCAAAACTGTATATCTTATGGGAGGTATGATATTTATAATACTTCTTAATAAAACGACGTCAGTAACAAGTAAACTTTTTGGTTTTCTTCCTCAACTGCACGTTCCGACGAAAACGGGTATGAGGCTTCATAAGACAAAATAACGGGACGGTAGAAATAATCCCCTAAAACAGGACGTCTGGTAACCCTATACTTGGGCCTGAGAAGAAGAGCCGGCAGGTAAACTGTCTCAGATAGCATTGGAAATCAAATTAGCAACAGGCAAAACCAGCCTAGCTGAGACCAAACCGACAGACCCCTTTTTAAAGCGTGAGCTTTGGCACATAGCTCTGGGAAGTCCTGTCCAACTTGTGCCGTCTTTTTTCTAGGGTAAATATCTTATCTAGATTGTATACCCATAGTCAACTTTCTGTGTCATTCCTGAAGGAGTGCAGAGTGCATGCTTAGCTCCATTGAGTGCACCTCTCACCAAGCACCTGTGCACTGCGGGGAAGATATACCCACAGAGCTCGCTTTTTCCACGGGTATTGCTTCCTTGCAGTGAACAGGTGCTCAGTGAGAAGATCACTCAACGAGTCTTAACTCGCCGTGATTATATGCAAGTTACCTATGTTAGACAGTGATGTCTTGACGAGCTTGCGTTCATCATTCATGCTTTTTTTGGTCAAATTTGAAATAAAAGAAAATAAGCATATAGCAAACAGATCTATAAATCCCTGATTAGATGGTTGCAACAAATCTGTTGTTTACATTCCACAGTTCATATACCGCAGTTATACTATAATTAACTGAGCTTAAAAGTAGAGAAGTGGAAGGTAGAGAACGACCTTTACAAGTTCAACTGAATTTTCTTTTAGCATGGTGCACAGTAGTGAAAGTTTATAGAAACTATTCGATTAGAAAATATTTGGCCAAAACCACCACCGTATTTACTCGCATAATGAATGCACTCGCATAATAAACGTGTCCCCCAAAACGGGTACCAGTATTTGGACTTTTTTTTTCCCTCGCGTAATGAACGCATTTTCAACGAGTTCCATGAGTCTCGAACTGTGTCCCACTTAGCTAGCAGCCAAGCCCACCAAGCCAATTTTCTTCTGCCACCAAGCGGTCAGGCTAAGTCAAGCTAGCCGCTCTCGTGATGGCTGCAAGTGTGTAGGTAGTTGGAAAAGTGATCAACCATGAAACCGAGCGGCGGGCACACTTGATGAAGCTTGGGTTGAGGAATTGCCCAGCCCCGGACATTCTTCGCCCATCGGATGCATTGATGTAAATAAACACGCCGTCGTCTGTGGTCCGCTTTTGGACAGTGAAATCGTCAAAGTGGTTAGGTCTAAGAATGGTTGCGTCGCTCTTCGTGCTGAGTGAGCTTCGTGAGGGCGCTTTTCCTTCGGCAAAAGGCACCCCGAAAGTGCCCTATAAAGGTTTGCAATTTATAAAGCATGGTTTCTGTGGCGTGCCCACGACCAGCCGGGGGTGCGGTCCGTCAGTGGAGACGTTCCACAGTACCTTGCCGTGTCATACTGGCACTGGCTATAAACCACGTGATGCGGAAAGCTGATACCACAGATCGCAGACACCGCAAATTCGCATTTCACAATCTGAAAAACACACGGGAATTTGCTACGAACTCCTGTGTCACGAGAAAGGATACCACAAGTTGCGGAAGCAGCAGATTCGCGTTTCACGGTGCGAAGGACCCGTGGAAACCTTCCAAGAACTCTCATCTCATGGGAATGAATACCGAAATTGCAAACGTAGCAGATTCAAGTTTTATGGTGCAATAAACACACGGGAACCCGCTACAAACTTGCCTGTCACGGAAGCCAATATCAGCGTGCTCAGACAGCGGACGAAAACGTAGGAATTTTGTACAAATCCGTATGTTACGGGAATACCTCAGATTACAAACGCAGCAGAACCATATTTCACGATGCGATATACACACGGTACCAACTACTAGTGTGGAATCGAGATCGCGCGTGCAAATCGCGGACAAAAACACGGAACCCGCTTGAGCTCGCTTGTCAGACGTGTTGGTACAGCAAATTCTGTGGATGATGCGATTTCCGTCGGACATTCAGTGACGTCCGACGGGAATTGGGGTGGGCAATGTTTCAGAATTTGTATGTTAGATATTTAGCCAGAAAAACAGGTGGGCAATCTCTCGGGTGTGGCCATTCTCTTGGAACTTCATGGTATATGTGTTCAGCTGGCATCACCCAAAGAGATGTTTTCTCTGACTGAATTTGGCATGCTGCGGTTGAGATTACTTCCCAGTTGTTTAAAAAGAGGGAAGGAAAGGCAGCTGTGTTCTCAATGAAGAACTCTGGAAAAATGTGCTTTTATATTGAAATTAACTGAATAGTACATAGCAAAACCTTCTCTCTGCTTCCCCCCCTTCCAACCGCTTTGAAGTCTTTTTCCACTACGAGGTTTAAGCCAAGTAGCATACAATATTGTAAAAACCTCAGTTAATAAATCTGTAACACTGCATGTGGCATCCCGCAAATGAGTGTAAAAGGGTGTGGTTCCCCGAGCTCTCATTTCAGAAACTCAAATAAGTGAAAGTTTAAAAACAGCAAACTCGGTGAAACATCACAATGGAATTTAGTGCCTACTAAATAGATGCTTGTGAGCCAAGAGTAACCGGCAGCTCCCTACCTTATTCCTTGTTTCCGTTATTCAAAGACATAGGAGACGTATGTCCCCAATTGCTCCTACATATTCACATTGGATGGATGGACGGTAGGGACTAACCCTTTGCATCGGGCGGTAGCTTGCGCCATCTAACATACAATGCGTGCACACAGATTGTCATAATTAGGCAAGTTTCTCTAGCTGCCAGGCTGTCCGGGCACATTCGAGAGATCGTCCTCACCTTGCCTGACATGCTCGCTCATGTCAAGAAGGCTGCCGCCCTCCGTGACTCCGTTTGTCAGGTTTGCCAGAATCTGAAACATTGTCATTTTTGCTACAGCTTCCTCGGTCCACAGTGTCGGGTGTCTGAGAACCGCGTTCTTCTCAGCGCAAAAATAAACCATGCATTGCCGGACACTTAGTCACCGTCTGAATGTAGTGCCGGCTGTTGGGATCAGAGGTCGAAGTTTCAGAACTTAACATCATATGATTCAAAAGGTACAACCAATTTTTTACATTTCATTGAGAAAATGGTGGCCAGCAAAGCCCACAAATAGTACATGAAGACGAATGGCGCTCAATACCAAGACCACACTCAATTTTCTCAGTTAAAATTTCCAGAAATCGTTACACCTTTTGAATCAGATACCATTAACTTTCGAAAATTTGCCATCTTATCTCAACCGTTAGTACTAGGTTTGAATGGAAATCAAGCATTCGGCAATGCGTAATTTATTTTTGCGACGAAAAAATGTGATTTCTTTTTCTCCCGAACATCTGGTACAACCAGGAAAAAATTAAACAAAGAAAGCTAAAATGTCAGGACATACCTTTGCACACAGATATAATTCACAAACAAAACAAGACAATCAGAAAAATAATTTCCTTTCTAACAAGACGAGTACATTCTCAGAAACCGATACTCAGTCTCTATTGGGACGATGTTCTGAAGCTAATTTCCTTTCTATCTCACACCGTTAGCATTAGTATAGTTGGGAAGAGCATGAGCTTTCTATGGCACTCAGTCTATTGATGAGGCATAAAAGACGCCCGCAGTTTTTCTCTTCGAAAAGCTTCACTTATACATGAGGACCCCTAAAATAAGGTCAAACGAGACGGCACTGTGGAACTTAAACTCAAAGACCCAACTGCAATGACTACAACAAGGCCCATCTTCCACCATAAAGAGACTCGTTACAAGTGCCGTATTGTCGCATACCGTAATGACAGCCCTAGAGCATGGGTTCTCAACCCGAGTTCCCACGAACCTAGTGGTTCCCCAGCAGAGTGCCCCTCGTGGGTTCCCCGAGTCTCCAAATTTCCTCAATGCGTCCCCGTCCCCCGAGTAACGCGTTCTTCCGGTTTAGTCAATCTCTTAGTCGATCTGAGCCATCTATTGATGCATACCTATGAGCCAAGCACTCCCTAGTGCGTCCGCTATTGTTTACGAGGTCTGTAGGCTTCTGCCTGCTTTATTGCCGAGGACAGGACGGGCGCTTTGGCCATCACTTGAAAGGAGCAGGCGTTCCTCAAGATGGGAAAGGTTAAGAATCTCTTCCCCAGAGGCGTTGCGGAGGAAGGCAGGAAGCGTCTCACGTGGTGCACGACGTTGAGCAGCTTGTAGAGGGCATTGAGAGCAGTGCTGTGGTTTCCCTGGAACTGGGGGAGCTCTGCCAGCAGCAGCCTGAACGCAAAGGGCACCATCGAACCTGAAATCGCGGCGGCACGAAGAAGCGGCGCTGTCAGATTTCGGTTTTAGTTAGCCAAATGCGAACGTGCCGGGCACCTTCGAGCGCCGATCTAGACAAGGGGCTTGGGTAGATAGATGCACATATGGCTAAGCTATTGTGCCACCTAGCAACTGTTTTTCAAATGAATGGTAATGCTTTAAGGTTAATGCCCTCTAACAGCACTGATACTACATACTCCAGAAATTTTTATTTTTTTAAAACACGTTGAAGTTTTGAAGTACCATAAAATGTTTTAATGAAACATGTCCTCTGTGACTGCAGATACCTTTTGTGCACACTTAACTGCAGATAAGTGTAACTGAGGTAAGAGATAACTGCAGTATAAGGTGCCCATTTGACTAGGGTATAGTTGGCGATAAATGCTAACCATACTTATGTGTAACTGTGGTTTAGGATCACCCTTAATTGCGGTTAAGTCTGACCTCAGCCACACTTAACTGTGGCTAAGTCTGCCCACGTAACTACAGAGTGTCTCAAATAGCCGACCAGGCTCTTTAAATTAACGCCAAAATCGGTTTCTTAACCTATCGCGCTACGATTTTGTGCAGCATTGCCAAAAGGTGGTGCCTTTTTTCTATAAAATTTGCAAAGAGTGAACTTACTTGAGGAAAAAGTAAAAAAAATGAAAGCCGTTTACAACTCCCTGTAACGCCGAATTAGAGCGCAGCTAGGGAAGGGTACACCCCTCCTCCTCCTCCTCACCTCCTCATTCTGTCTGCTACTCCTCCCTCCAAGCGGCGTCGCCGTCACCTCACGAGGGTCACGTGACCCCTGTGAGGTCACGTGACAATGACGATGAGGTCATCACGATGACGATGACGATGAGGTCATCACGATGACGTCACTGATGACGTCATCATCACTAGTGACGTCATCAGTGACGTTGCAGTGACGTTGTCAGTGACGATGACGATGACGTTGCGAATGCCGATGACGTCATCAGTGACGTCACTCATGACGTCAACAGTGACGATGCCGATGACGTCATCAGTTACGTCACTGATGACGTCATCAGTGACGATGACGATGTCAATGCCGATGACGTCACTGATGACGTCATTAGTGACGTCACGCGTGCCATAATGCACCGCGCAGTTACGCTGACGGCGCCGCCGCTCAAGCTGGAAACGGGCGCCTGAGAGCTGTGCTCTAAAATGAAAAAGGCTTAACTCCTATGAAAACGCAGCGAAGCCACCTGTCTTCAAACATAGGGGCATCGTTTGGCACTGGAGACAAGAGATGGTGCAAGCGGTCGCGACACCAACTGCCGCCAACGAACGAGGCATACGGCACAGAGGGCCAGCGTCAAATAGCAGACAATATTTTCAACTCAAAAGTGGCGCGCATTCCGCAGGTGGCGACAGTCGCAGAACCAAAAACAGGCACGGTGACAACAAGGAACAGCAAAGCCGACGACGTAAGTACCCGAAAAAAACAGTCAAAATAACTGGACAAACCATTTCTTAATCGATTATGTGTCCATTCAATGTGTTTTATTAGTAAGGATGGTAAAATCATGCATTGGCAATGACATTGAAAAAGCTTGCGCCGCTTTTGAGTTGAAAATATCGTCTGCTATTTGACGCCAGCTCTCGGCGCCGTATGCTCGTTCATTGGCTGTAGTTGGCGTCGCGACCGCTTGCGCCATCTCTTGTCTCCCGTGCCAATTGGCGCCCTATTGTTTGAAGACCGGTGGCTTCCCTGCATTTTCATAGGAGTTAAGCCTTTTCTTCTTTTACTTTTTCCTCAGAGTAATTCGCTCTTTGCAAATTTGATAGAAAAAAATGCACCACATGTGGGCAATGCTGCACAAAATCGTTGCGCGATAAATTAAGAAACCGAATTTTGCGACCAATTTAAAGAGCCTGGCCACTATTTGACGCAACTAATACCCTGTAGGTTATTAGTTGTCTGTCACTCTTTCAGAACGGACGACCAAGTGGCCTTTACTCTAGGAACGGTGACGGAAGTGCTGGACCTCGCTTCCCAGGGTAAGAGTCGGGGTAGAACTCGTAGTACAGGTCCGGGCGGTCCAGGTCGCCAAACGCCTCCGCCTCAACCTCAGCCAGCGCAAACTTGCGCAACTTCACAAACAGGGCTAGCCTGGTGTACCACAACTGCGAGAAGGACAATCAACCAGTTAAAATCCTAACGAAGCATAAAAAGAAAAACAGAAAAACATTATAGTCAGTGTACGTGTTTCAGAAAAGAATTTAAGAAAAGCAAACAAATTTGCAATCTTCATGTAGAAAACAAAAAGGCATTAAAATACATTTTGCAACCTGTCAGGTCGACCAACTTTGAATCTTCGAACCTGTCAAGGTGACGGATTCGATTAACCTTCAACCTTGCTAGAAAATTTAGGCATCAGAACATTTTGCAAAATTTGCGGATTGCAAGCTTCTCACGATTACGTAGATTGTGATACAGTATTGCACAAATACTGAAGTGTCAAAAACATTTTCAAAATAATGTTTTGGCACATGAAGCTTCAGCTTCATGTTTCCAAGGCTGCCTCACCTAGGAGGTCAACTAGAGATTTTCGCCAAGCTTGAACTTCACAAACTTGGTCCGTGCACAGTTCAATCCCATCTAACTTGAGCCCCAAAGGGACTTGCAAAAACAGTCTGAAATCTTGCAACACCTTGAAACCTCGATCCTCACAAAAAGATTGCCACATCCCTGGTCATTCAATAATTTCTACCTATAGTTCACAGACACCCTGTGACATGTGTATGTGGACAGCTGAATTGTTTTTATGAAACACGAAAATAAAGAAGTGGATAAGGACACCGCTGGACTAGCAACTATCGTAAAAATACCGAAGAAATGCACACCACTTTCACTGAAACTGGGTGAATCTGGACATGGGCGCTTGTCCGGTCAAATCGGTTAAAACCAAGATGGCAGCCAATAAAGAGCTTTGAAGGCAGGGTGAACGGAATCAGAGAAAGCACATTTATTTTCACACGACATCCCCGTCATCAAGCCACTGACGATCTCGTAAACGCAACAAAGGCGCGAATATTTTCGACCGATGCCAGCACTTTGGAGGGGCTGGACGCTTGGTGTATAATTTGCAGAATTCCCAAATTCGGAAAATGTTAATAGTGGGCGCTTGTAAGAAATAAGTACCTACGCAGTATTTTATGGTATTCAGCGGTGTTTGGTAAAAAAAAATCCAGCTGTCCAAATTCATACAGGAACCAACTAGCTCCACAAAAGCTCCTGTGTAATAGTAGTAAATGGTCATTAAAATTAATATTATAGTACAAAAAGAGAATATCAGATGGCAGGGTCTTTGCACCTGGACTACTCCATTCAGAGCCATTACAACAGAGCATCTCTACAGTGAATAACGACATAGCAGACATATGGGCATAACAAAGTCGGATAATTAAGTAGTATCTGTTAATCCACTTTAATTAGTGAAAATAAACATTATGGATCCCGTTAGAAACTTGCCGACCATCGTCGAAAGCCACGAAAATCGGTAAATTGGAGAAAAAGTTGGAGCGTGGCTACTTGTGCAACAGGTTCAAGGCTGGCGGTGCACAAACTCGGATGATGAGTGCACGGCAATGTTATCATGTTATCATCCGCACTTTTACACCACCAGTCTTGGAGGTGTGTGTTAGGAGAGGTGGGGGGGGTTACCTGGAGGGAGTGGGGACTGTGTCTGGACGGATGGCCTCCGGCCCCCGGACCTTGTCCGCCACTCGTCAGCAGCCTCGTGGTCAGGTTGATGGCGGCATTGTGGCACTGTGCCCCCTGGAAACAGATGTCCCGTCACGCCGTCCGACAAAACAGGCCCACTTTGAACAAGTTGCACAATTCAAAGTCGATAACCACGGCCCTGTCATTCATTGCCACGGGGATTCAGCTGGATGGTGCATTTCTTTCGAGAAAATATGACCTCCATGCTTGTAAGCGAGAGTTATCGTCCTCCCATCCGTGCTTGCAAAGAACGACAGTTCCCTCCCCACTTACAAGCAGGATAGTTACTCCTCCTGCACATGCAAGCAGGACAGTTACTCCTGTGCTTGAGCTGGACAGTTAGTCCCACACTTGTATGAAGAACAGGCACTCCTGCACTCGTAGACAGGACAATCCCTCTCACATTTACAAGCAGGACAGTTAGTACTCCTGCACTTGTACAAAGAACAGGCACTCTTGCACTTGCAGGCAGGACAATTACTCTCACATTTACAAGCTGGACAGTTACTCCTGCACTTGTACAAAGAACAGTTGATCCTGCACTTGAGAGCAGGACCGTTGCTTTTAAGTTCCCAAGCATGACAATTATCCCTGCCCCTATACAAAGAACAGTCAATCCTGCACTCGTATAGCACAATTATTCACATTTACGAGCAGAAGAGTTAATCCTGCACTTGTGAACAGAGCAATTGCACTCACGTTTACAAGCAGAACAGTTACTCCTGTGCTCGTAAGCACGAGAGCCGCATACGTCCGTTGAAACGGCTTGCACACAGCGAGATAGGGTTGCCGTTGCCAAATTCCCGAGCAAAGCACCCGTTTGTGGCACTGACTTTGGCGTGTTTCTGGAGTATGTGACCCGCGGGTTGAGGAAGAGCGGCGTCTCACCAAGAGCTGCCGTGAGGCCCTCCTCGTTTTGTGGCACATCGTCCGCAGTCAGGGTGCGCCGGTGCACCACCTCCCCTGCCATGTGCTCCTGCAGCAACGCTCGTACCGGGTCCCCCTTGTAAAGACCAGACAAAGCGTGACGATGATGCAGTCGGTCAAAGTCCGACCGTTGTAGCTATCGATCTCGATCGACATAAGCGTGCGACCCTCGACACGCTCGAGTCGTGCCAGTGGGTGCCGCCGGAAAGCCAATAATAAAGGCCCATCATCTCACGCAGTTGCCTTCGACAGCGTTTGACGCCGTTGTGGAAACTGGCACCAAAATATGACCGTGAGCTACAAAGACATTCGTGCTTCGTAAGGAGCGTGAGCAACAAATCTAAGAAGTAGCTTGACACGTGGTCAAACTATGAATTTCGCAGCGACTTTCAGTCACACCTCGATGAAAGGCTGTGAGAATGCAACCTTGTGAATATGCTTTATGGTGCGATTTACACTGTGGGGAAAGAATCAAGGCTACTGTGCGAGGACATCAATGTCGCGGCGGTGGCAGAAACATAGAGGCAGGCTGTGTTTACCGGCCACTCTCGGCAAGATCTCGGAGTCGCTCAGAGTATGACCGGAACGATTAAGCTTTAATTCGCGTTGACGCTGGATCGTGCACCGTGCGCTCGTTTCACCACGTGGGAGGAACCGCGCGAAGATGGTCGAGTTCTACCGCAAAGACAACGAGACTATGACGATTCCACATTTCCTACTTGGTACGTAGCAGGACATGCAGCACAAACCAAAGAAGCACCGTCGGCGGTGGTGAATCACGTGCCTTTTCAAGACTGTGAGAAGAAAGGAAGGAATGCGCGCTCTGCCATCTTTCTTGTCTTTGCATGCGAATCAGGTGAATCTTTTCCTAGTCGTGGGCAGTGATGTCGTTGCTATGAACAAACAGGAGAAAGCACCCTCCCCGCTTCACCCCGCACCTCGGACGAAAGCACGACCCCTTGTTTCAAGTAGTCTCTTCCTACATGAATGGCTGACCTCGTTTTGGGGATCCAGTGCCTCTTGATCCTCTCGTTCGAGTGTTATTTTTGTGTAGTAGAGGGCTGTGGTGTTCGAAGGACATGTGTTTCCTTCAAGCCGGTCGTGGTTTGGACGGTGTCGGACTACAGCGTGTCGGACGCAGTTGCTCGTCGCAAAGCAATGCTGGTTTTGTATAGAACTCAAATAAGGCCACACGGATTACAGTTCACCGTAAGGTATGCACTAGTGATGGGCCGAACTTTTGCCGAATCGAAAGTTCGGCGCCGAATCATGGGATTCGGCAAAGCCAAACTTTTGCCGAACTTCTAAAACATTCGGCAAAGATACATTGTTACCAGACTTAACGTTAATATGGTATTTCGTTTTTTCTGGCGAAAAAGGTTTTATGTTTCTTTTTTTCATAACTTAAATGCATCATGTAATGCATATTGACATAGTTTGTGTGCGAAAACAAATGCAACGGTTGCTGAGTCTTCACCAGAAGAAGTAACAATAATATTGTAAATGTGCATGTTTCTTAATTTGTGTCACTTGACATCAGCTTTACATGAAAGTGTGCGTCCCATATTCGCAACGCCTCGTTTTTAACCTTTAAAATGCCAGTTTCTGGTGTTAGGACGCACACAAACATTTTGGAAGATAGGAAAGAGTTAGGAATGTCGGATGTGCAACGTCGAGCATTGTAGTTTTTGTGTTTAGTTTTATGCAAATACATGAAAATCGCGAAATAACATTAATTGAAAAAGCAATATTATTTTGTTTTGGAACACACTACTTCTGAGCCGAAAACGGAATTGTTATAATTGCGAGGAGTGCTTTAAAGTAATTGTGGTCAATGTTTCAATGTTTCAGAACGCGCCACATCATTTGTCACTTGTGCAGTGACTGCGTAAATTACTGGTCGATCTTCTATTTTGAGGCAGAAAATATTGAAGAGAAGCACACTCGCTCACAAACGCACAGTTACCGTGTTGGCCTACCTCCACTCCGCGCCGTAACCGCTAGTTGTACTACACTGCACGATGGTAACCGCATGACTGCACAGCGTCCATTTGCAATTCATAGCCGCCATGGCTCCGCGCCGTTCTCGCGCGTGCGCAGACATCTGCGCGAATTTTCGCCAAATCTTTGCCGAACTTTCTGAAAAGTTCGGCAATTGCCGAACTTTGCCGAATCTGAAGTTTGGCAGATTCGGTCCATCACTAGTATGTACGTTTTATTACTTGAGTAGGCTTTTCTCGAAGAGGCGACAATGATCGAAACATAGACATGAGCGATCAAGTTAGCTAAGCGATCACACTCTTCCAAAATCACGACCATTCATTTCCCGTGCGCACTACTTGCTGTGTAGCAGGAGATGCAGAGCACGCCAAAGAAGCAGCGGTGCTGGTGAAGATTCATCCATGCTATGAAAAGAATGAGCGTGCACGCTGCCTCCTTTCTCTTCCTGATAGGTGAATGTTTATCGAGCCGAGAGCAACACCATTGCTATAAGCAAACAAGAAAAACCGGAAGGATGCACTGCACATTGCAACTTTCGGCAAACGCTGACTGGTTCGCATCAAGTGAAACAAGCTTCGCCCCGACAGAAAAATTGGGTCCCTGATCGATCCGAATTTTTTCTCCGCCAGCGACGGGCAGATTTCGCCCATCCGGGCTCCAAAATCCGCTCTTCGCCGGTGCGTATCAGCTCGTGGAATTTGAAGTGTAGAATGCACCATTAAGGTTTGAGAGTGTACGCACACTCTTAGGGTGATGGGCAACATAGAATCTGTTTTATCGCGCCCGCCAAGGAAAACCTGGACAAAAAAAAAAAAAAGTACTAGTATAAGAAAAATTGGGGCTTGCTCGGCGAGCATATACTACTAAAGCAGAATACTAAAGAGAGAGCCCCAGGACTTTCTTGAGTACTATATAAAGCAGACATTTGTAGCGTATAGAGCTTAAGCAAGATAAACAATGATACATATCATTCAGCAGTAACTAGTTTTGCGTAGCATTTCAAGGGATTTTTCGGTACAGCCCCTTAACCAGAGATTGCGGAGGTGCTCTTGTGGGCGAGAACCTCGCGAATTTTAATGTGAAACAAGGGCCGAATGACATTTAACGTCATCTAAGCGGAAATAAATGCTGATCATCCTCAGAAATAATTGCCAGAAACGGGAGACCACACCCAAATTACATTTATGACAGTAAAATTACAGGACACCCGGAGAAAACGCCCCTTATGGCACTACCTGCGGTTCCTCCACAATGATTCCGGGCATGGTCAGGTGCTCCCGATCCGGAAACACGGTCCCGGGCTCCGAGGTTGCCAGCCGCGCCAAGAATTCCCGCGTCGCAGCCGGACGGCAACCGGTTGTCATATGCACAGAGGTCACCGTCGTCTGTTGGAGGCGCGTCGGCAATGAGGCAGGACTCCTGAAATGATGCAAGTTGCAGCCCTTGCGATACGAAGACGAGTGACTGTATGGCACTCTGAACGGGGAGCAGAGTAAGGCAAAGGTGCTGGATCAATCCATGTGTGAAGAGTTCCAACGACCACTGAAATTGCCAGTGCAACTATGTATCAGAATATGTGCTCCGCTGAACGTGCCTGTCTCCAAACGTTCTGAGCGCCCGTGATCAGAGTGCATCCACCAGCTGGTGGCAGTGCGAGACACATCAACTCAGATTTGATTACTGGGAACGACCCAATATTTCGTGACAACCTGATCTGCACAAATTTTGTCACTTGAAAAACGGTGTGCAAAATTGATCGCTCAAACATGTCGGCCTCAAGGTAACGAATACGTAAAATTCCATTCTTAATCACAAAATTTTGTGCTCGCAAAATGTTCTCAAAACCCACGCTCGCACAGCTTGCAACAATATCGAGCCTGCGAAAATAAAGTCATTTACCGTATATACACTCAGATTTAGCATTGCTAAGATTGAGAGGCTTTCACTCTAACACATCACGGTTCCACGAGTTTAAAAATTAGCTGAACAAAATAAAAAGGACGACGCTTGGAGACTAAAAGTAGACGCTACTCGCAAGTGACATCGTCTCATTAGAAAAACAGGCTTTACAATGCCTAAAGAGCAGCATAAAAGCTACGCTTTCAGTGTGGTACACCACCCTACAAAGTGAACATACATCAGTGCACGTTTAGTCACACGAGCCCTGGCGCTAGGATTGCGGTGGCTTTGCAAACCTTTTCTTTGGGAGATCTTTTGGATTTGTGAGAGTTTCAAGCCGGAGACATTTCCGCGTCTCAAAATCTGAGCAGACAACGTCCCTCCCGGCGAGAAAGGTTTCCTTGGCTCAGAGCATTCAGCGCCTGACCGCAACCGGCAATCTGGGCCCATGACGACTCCGGACAGAAATCCGTAGATGAATCACCTGGACCATGGAGAGCGGGCTGGCGCTTCCGGAAGACCTCCTGGACTTGTCCCCGCCGGCGATCTCTGCGGCAAGGACGTCAAAGAAGGCTTTGCCCTCCTGGTCGCCCCGCTGCGGTCGCTCGAGAAGAACTTGCTCAGAGATGGACCCTCGTCTGCACTGCTCGCCCGAGCGTCTGCCGGCGGCTCCGACGACGCCTGGATGGACTCCACCTCCTCCAGGACCGGAGCAGAGTGGAACTCCACCGTGCCTGGCATCAGAAGCAAACTTCTGGTTCACACACCTGCAACAGCTTATGACCGTGTGCCTTAAAATCTCTTACAATAAGAGCACACTGGCACCATATCTTAAGTATCTATGGAACACTTGGTAATACCGTATGGTACCTATTCTTTTTTTTACACACATCATTTTTTTTTGCTTGAAAATTTTTGACAATGTTATAAACGACAATTCGTCATAAATAGTACACACATTTAATCTCACAAATACGCAAAAGCTTCACTCTAGTGAATTGCGGTTCCAGGGTCAGATCATAGATGGTGCAAGCGTGTCAATGAGTGCGTCTTTTTGTCGTAAGAGATACCAAGAACTCGGACCTAAGCAAACGCGTCTGTGTCGAACGGGCCTTTAGTTTTAAGGGTAAAACACCAGGGCCACGAAGGACAAAGCAGAAAGTGAACACAGGATACGTCGTTTCTATTAGCTATTGGTTAATTCGTAGAAGATTACCTGCAGCACCTGGAAGTCAGATGGCATCGGATCATGCCACATCAATTTTCCCACTAAATTTAGCAGGGAAATCTCCATGGTGTCACGTGACATCATGGTGCCGTGGGACGTCACGGTCGCGAGCGACGTCGCAATTCACCCGCTAAATTTAGTGAAGAAATATAGCCGCTAAATTTCAGTAGGAAGTGTTACTCGTTAAAATTTCAATCAAGTACTATCGCACGTTTGCAGTGTTCGACGGAGCGCCAACTGGCCCAACTACGCGCTCTGCCGCAGATCGGCTAAGCCCCGGCTACCTTCCAGGGCCTCCTGGGCGATGACGGCTGTGGCTTCTTCGCCGGGCGTTTCTCCGACAGAGAAGAAGAGACCGGACTCCTCTAGGGGCCTGGACTGGGCCAAGGCCTTCTGGGATGGCGTCCTGGACGCTGCTGGCCGCCTGGGCCATGCTCGCCTCCGACACGCTCTTCATCATGGGTGGCGTGCTCACCGAGAGCGAGTCGAAGAAGGAGCATGGGAGCCGCATCCGTCGGCGTGTGCGCATAAGTACCGCTTCAGGTCCGCCTCCTTCCCCGGGTCAGAATCCTGTTGCAGACTGCAAGTGCACGGCGCATTATAATCGTCCCCCGAAGCCGCAGTCCCCACGAAGTCCTGTTTGAGTCACATATGAAGGCAGCCGTGTTTCATCACCACGGTTTGCACATAAGGAACTTCATTGATAGCATGGCTGTAAAGCAAGTTTCCGATAAAACATAAAAACAAATTCGTGGCAGTTAGAACACTAAATTGTGAATCGATCAAGTGACTCAAATGTGATCTGCTACCATCTGCCAGCATTCATTTTACGCTATTCTTCGGTTCAACGTGGGTGCAAATGGACAGGCGACCACTCCACACATCGGACAGCCAAGCAAACAACTGATGAGCGCGTTTCGATGTTCACGCACACATACAAAAACACTTTGTTGCTTGATTGCAGAGTTATGTTGTTGCCTCTGCAGACTGTGTCCGGTGAGCAAACGTTGGAACTGATGAAGACACGATCGCTTGCTTTCTTATACGGATCTTTACTCTCTTTCATAACGAAAGAATGTAGGGTTTTTATAACGCTCTTCGGGCCTAAACAAGGGCGAGCTGCGAGACGTTAGTCCCGTAGGCTGCTCGAGGGGAACGAGGTTAGAAGCGAAGCGGTGTTTGGACGAGACGTGAACGGGCCAAGGGTCTGGTGAAGCTTTTGGTTGAAATGCTCCAATTTGTAGACGTCCCGAAATGGCGGCTGCGTTTGCGGTTTCGAAGCTGCTGCAGTGTGGGCAGAGGCAAAGGGGAAGCGACAGCGCATCTTGTCATAAGTGACGTGGTCGCGCAAGGGGCGACGGCGATGGGAAGAAAGCGATAGCGCGGCGCGCGCCCGCAGTTACGTGGGTTTTTGCGTACGGACGCCACCAGATTTCGCCGCAAAGGATCACTAAAATAACACAACAGCCGCAGAACTGGGCGGAATGTGTTACTACGTTTAGCAACACAAGTTCCACTCACCAAGCTTATGCTCATGTCGTGGCCGGCCTCGTCGGCCTGCACCAGCTCCTGGTAGATGTCGGTGGTGTCCAGTGCCACGGTCTCCATGTTGGCCGTGTCGTCGTCGTCGCCGCAACGCACCGAGCTCTGCGACGAGTCGGGATCGGCGCCCGGGCCGCTGCTGGTGCAGCTATCGACGGGCTCGGACATGGCTGCGTGTCCGACGCGCCGAAGGCAGACCGAGAACAGTCGTGGGTTGTGTAGTCCGTGTGTTTGAGGTTAGGAGTTGACCACGAACGTAATGAATTATGGCCTGATCACCGGCGGTGCACAAACGGCATGTAAACACCGTAGGCACCGTTGATGACCGCCTCGACCCGCCTCTCGCCAACTGCAAACGAGCAGGATTGGATTGAATACAATTGGATCATCATGATGGCTCCATGCTTCGTATCCTTCGTATCGGACCGCTATTTGTCGGACGGTCGCAGTTTAGAAAACTCGACCTAGACCCAAACGCAAAACCGCGAGAAAAATATTATTTTGTCGTATAAAATTTGTTTTGACTTTGAGTTCACTGTCGCTAACTTGGTGAACAAACGCCTCGTTGCTGTAATTTTGTTTATAATCATCTTCATCATCATTAGCCCGTCAGTTTTCAAAATGGCGGGCAAAGCTGTCTGCTAACTTTGCACCTGCTGGTTCCTCGAACTGTGTAGACAGTTTTCATGGCTGTTGTCGCAGTAATGTGTCAAATGTACTGTACGCTGTACAAGACGGCGTGAATACGTCATAGCAATAATAATCAAGTTGTATAATTTTATATGCCCTCGAGCAAATCATTCTGCTAATCCAATCCAATCGAACACCGTGTAATCGCATTCAGTAGGGTGTTACAACTACTGCAGAAGGTAGGCGCATTTGGGGGGATATCGGATTTAACCTTGGTCTCTTCGTCCGTGAAGGGCCAATAACATTTGGAAGGTATGGAAGACGAAGCTGCTGTCATCTATGGATTGGAACTTCAGGTGAAGAGTGCGGTAAGCAAGTCGGTAATCAGCATGCATTGATCGTCTAATCTCCGTCCCCTAGGCCCGGTCCTTGGCAGCGCTGACTGCTGAAACCGACATCGTCTGCTTTCTGGTTGGCACACAGTCGCTCAAATCTGAGAATCAGGTAACTGGTGCATTTATATTGAACATCACCAAATCATACTCTACTCGAAACAGAACTCGAGCTCCCATTGGTCTATGTTCGAAATCAACACGAGCAGAATTGATACGATTGGCTACCTTTACATTGTTTCCTCAACTCTAGCCAATGAGGGTTCAGCTTGATTTTCTAGGTAGCCGTATGTTTTAGAAGGATGACATGGCACTCTAGGGACTGTGTAAAATGTAATGATTGACCTGCCGACCTCAAGTCAAACATAATTTAATTTACACAATTGACTTTTGAAATAAGCTATGGCTTCCGAATTTGCAGATCCATGTTTTAGTGTACAACGAAGAGACCAACTCGCTGAATAAGGCAGTCTACCTCCATGGAGCCGGCGAGGTTTGGCATCTGGGCTGTTCGCCAACAGACAAGACACTGTTTTCGTCGTGCTAACATCGAAATCTGTGAGGTAGCAGTATTGGCCATATTTCCTTATAGGTGCATCCTACCTCCGATTGAAAAGTGCATACATCATGTAGTCTTGCTGTAGCCTGCTTTACTGTGGTTTGCTGACTATATAGTCGCCCACAAGGTGGGAATGGCAGGAAGGAGCTTCAGCTGTTCGGCCTCCAGCACGGACTTCCTACAGCTTCGATAATGCCTCGGCGTCTCTAGCACCTCGAACGTGTACGCAGCCAAAGCACTGTGGAAGGCATAGAACGCATGCTGGAAGCTGGCGTCAGAACGACATGCCCTGCCGTTCTGCGCCCTGTCAGTGACTAAAGTTTCAACGAAGTCGTTATATCTAGGGGTGCCTTTTGAGAGAAAATTTATTTTGAAATCTGAGCGTACTGTCTTAACTTGGCCCGATTATTCTTCTCGACTCGCTCGTTACTCTAGTTCTGAAGATTTGAATGTTAGTTTTAGAACTTGCGTGACGAAAGAGCATCGTAGTTCAATCTCTGGAACGTCGTCTGCTATGGAATTGGCAAGGCGGGTGCCACCCTTTTTTTGTGTTGTGCAGCAAGTTGTTTGCACCAGAGCAGATCAATCATTCTTTGTTGTCTGCCATCGCAACTGCAGCGAAAACCGGAAAATGCGAGATGCAGGCGGCCATTTGGAAGTTGCCGGACGTCCCGTCGGCGGGCAATCTGTCTCCGCCGGATGACAGCCTCCACGTCGCTGCCATACCTCGAGAAACTGACAAAGCTGGAGTGCCGTAAATATGGCACCGAAGTTCCCGCGGTACGCCCTATTTCGCTCGTAATCGACGTCTGGAGAATCCATATGCAGGGGTGTCCGAATATACTGCAACAACAAAATGGCCGTCATTTTTTTGCCACACAGTGTCATTTGGGAGCCGATGGAAGGCAACCGGCTAGTGTCGCTCGCGGACAACAACCTGCTCATCTGGGATTCGGCCACGGCCGAGAGTCGGCCACGGTAAGGCTAATTGCATTTGCCTTTGCTAAAGCTAGAAAAGAGAGGACCCAATTCTCTAAAATATAACTGCATCTAGTGTCGGCAACAGCGGCTTTCAGAGACCGTTCCAGTCATGGACGCGATGAAGTCGTTGTAAGCTTGCACGATCCTCAATTTTAAAAGTCGGTGGCTCTGGATGCAGTCCCTGCTGGTCTGCTACGTTTTGCTTTATAATGTGAATAGACCCTTTCCGGAAATTGTGAAATGATGCATAGATTATGCATAGCCACCATTAGTTGGTCTCATCGCTTCCGGCGTGAAGCCTGTGATTGGTTTTCGAGTTGGCACTGAGCTCTGACGCAGCGTTTCGATCAGAGTTCACTCCGAATGCTCGTGAAGCGCTGCGTGTCTAATGCGAGCTCACAGTGCATGACCAACCAATGGCGGCCACATATAATCTATGCCTCATTTAGAAATTTTGAAAAGGGTCTACTGTGGTTGAGAAGTTTTAATGGATAAATGTAGAAAACGTGACTGCGCATACAGTTTCGGCGGCATGGGGCACACACCGATTGAACAGTTTGTCGTTCCGTGGATACATTTTATACTGTACCAAGTTTATACTTCTTTCCACATTTCTGTTTGTCTTCAGACTACCGTTTCATCTCTAGTCACATAAGAATGATATCTTGATGCACTTGGATATACATCAACAGGGAATCTGGTGACCGTGGACTTCACGACGTCGCTTGGACAGCAACTCTACTCGAGTATGTGTCGCTACCGCGACCGCCAATCGCCCCTCATCATCAAGCTCTGATAATTCTCACGTGAAAAAAAGATGTATCGCTCGACCAGTTGTGACCTGGGCTTCACGGTAGCTCCGGGCTTGTGTTGCAAGGTTTACACTAGCTACATACAAAGACTTTCGAAAACGACTCGCAGCTCACGGGGTGCATCACGGTGGAGCTCAAGGGGAACCCCAAGCTTCGACCTGCGCCGCTCTGGAACCCCCCACCACAGCTGCAACCTGGTGGCGGCGGCTGTGCGCCACGGGCGTCAGGGCCTTCGACCTCCGCTCCATGCAGTGAGCCTCTTTCCTTCCAAACTAGGCTTCCTCAATAGTAGGACCGTAGCTAGTTGTTCAGGCCTAAACACTGTGAATCCCAATGGATTGCAGTGTTTGGATGGATTAAACTTCTTTCTTAATGGAAAATGGAGGCAAGGAAGAAGTAAATGAGACATAGCTTTACATTGTCGTCTTCCTCATCCGTGAGCATTTCGGTGAATGCCCAAAAAGAATAGGCAGAGAACCAAAGGGCAGAGTTTTCGGTTCTGCTGGATGCTGTGAACAGAGGCCCTGTGGTGAACATATATAGCAACACCACATCGACGTAGAAGCATCAAGTCTTCGAAGAACATTGACATAGCCTGGCAACACGTAAAATGGAGTAAGCTTGTATTGGTAAGCTCGAGAAGTTACGTTCGCCAGTACA
>JAZHYW010057541.1:0-16064 GCA_037355805.1 Ixodes ricinus | reverse complement strand
GGTTATTTTTGACTGAACTGGAACACGACCGTAAAGGCAATCCCACATTTTATATAGATCCTGAACCGCAATGAAACAATAATTTGATGCAGCGGTTACCGGTTTATTGGAAAACTGTTCAGCGTAATTAAAACTGCGCCGCATCTTTTGGCGGAGTGGTGGCTCCAATTAAGCTACATAATGGCGGCGGAGGCCTGAGTACAGCAGTTTTGACTAAAGAAAGATAAACGGCGTGGAGACAGCTCAATATTAATTAAATAAAGTGAACACGTTTCACTTCTATGTGCGACTTGGTATTGGTGAGTCGGCGCGGAGGAGTGCACTTCTGCACTCGATACGTTACGATGGACCTCAGTGGACGCCACAAGCCACTCGAGCCAAAGCAAAGATTTGAGGGTTCCTTTCTGGTTGGGCAGAGCGGAGTGGAGCGCCAATTCACGTGGACATCTGTGAGCTATGATAGAACTCGGGAAGCTCGTATCGACCGACGCGTACGATTGTAAGATGAAGCGAATCTGACGATGCCAAGAGTTTCAAAAGCTATTCTTTGTGCGTGTGTATCCATGTTTGTGTCCTTTTTTTTTGCTGCAAAAATATAACCGTCAAAAAGCCATCAGAATAAATAAAAAAATAAATTTACACCTATGACTGTTGGTGTTTGTGCTGCGGAGGCGGTAGAGCTAAGGCCAAATGAGTCCGAACCGGTGGTGTCGGCGGCGGGGACGCCAGTCGCCAAGAGCTCTGGACGTTATTTCAAGCAATAGTTTGTATTGAGCGTCTTAAGTTTCATATATTGTTTGTGCATGTTTGTTGTTTATCGTCTTTTTTTGGAAAGCAGAAGCGTCTCGCGAACTGGACCTTTCCGTCTCCGCCGCTTGGGTTGGCTTGCTTTGTAGGGATCATGTTCGGTGTGACTGCTAAGTGTGCTGTTTTCCGATACGCATCGAACGAGACCACGGAACACTTGAAGACAGCCCGTCAAGAAAGAGTCTGTGCTCGAGTACGTCCACCGATGTGCTGCGCTGGACATGTACGCGCATGCCATCCGAGGTGCTCAGTTATTGGTCGAGGCAAACGCACAATGTAAGTGCACCACTTTGGACTTGATGCGCGTGTGTCGTATAAAAGGAAATTCAGCATTTATCGCGAGACAAAAACACAGGAAAGGTTGCTGCTTTTCTCAGAAACAACATTTTTTTAAAATAATTTAACATGTTTGCTCTTTTGTAATAAATGTGGCTACACCGGCGTTTAAAAATCTACTTCGTGTCAACGTGCTCAGCGAGATCGAACAATTCTTATATTTATTGACAAGTTGCTTGGAAATCCCCATCGTTGGTTATCTCCATCTCGACTGCCCCTTTCTCGGAAAGTAGTTGACCGTTTGTTTAGTTAAAGGCAGCGAAGCGCCGGTCACTTTTTCTTTATCTTAACGTATTTTTGGCTGTTTTTTCTTGTTTTTGTTCTATTTAACTCGGTCGTTCGAGGCATTCGGGGATGTGAGTACAGTGTGCTAGTATATACCTTTTTTCTAAAATTACCCAAGCACCAAAAAGCATGCAGCGAGTGTTGTTAAACGTACCTGCACTGTGCTTGCGTCTGTAGGACTTACTGTCTTAAAGCAAAAACCTAAAACAAATGGCACATTGAACCGTCTTTTATCGAAGGGTTATTTTGGATATTTACTTTAAAATCTTTTATACGGGAAGCCGAGTGCATGGGTCACTAGCGCCTACATTGCCTATTGCAATCCTATTGAATTGTGAGCGTAATTTTGCAATGGGTCTATTGGCGAGAAAACAGATTTGTTGGACGTACGTTTATGTTGCCTTGAAGTTTGCCTGCATTCAACGAGCGACTTTTCTTTCAGGCGTAGATGAGCAATTTAGGGAGTGCGGTACGTCCGCTAGCCTAAGTGTACTAGATGTGCTCTCCTCCAGCCCGTTTATCACCCAATGAGTCTTGAGCAGTAACTAGTCACTTGTAACGCGTTACACGTAACTAGTTACCTATTACGGTAACTTTTAACGATAACGCTTCACTAAAATAACTTGCAACTGTAGAGAGTTTGCTCTTTCCTGTATTTAACTGTAAAGTAGTAACGTCACTACAGTTTGCTTTGCAGATTTCGGCGGTAAGCTATTCCAAACACGACAACCAAATCGTCTCACAACTCGTGAGAGAGAGTATTGCAAGAAACTGCTGCAAACTCGTCTGGATCAAAAAGGGGTAAACAGTGCAATACAAAAACAAAGAACAAAACATAAATGTTGTGTTACCCTGTTTGGCCAAGCTAGTCCCACCAACTCTTCCCGTGTATTGTATATCGCCCAAAGCGTACGGACATAAAACAAAGCGCGGCGTCCTTAAACATAATATTATTTCTTCGTCCCATTGAGGGAGCGGGTTGTTTTAGTGGAGGGCAGTCTTTGGTGATTGTCACACAAACACCTGTGGATTACCGCCAAGCTGATTTTTTAAACCTAGTATTTTGCTGCCAAGGATATTTCTCTCTTCTAGTGTGAATCGTCCATCTCCCAGATGCGCTTTTGAGGGTCCCGATTTCTGCCCCTCCTCCCCCCCCCCTCCTACGAGCTTTTCTTTCTTCTAACGAAGCAATTACGGGCCTAAAATCTTTTATCTGTAAACCACTTGCTGCCCATTTCTCAGCATTCCGAGTCCTGTCATTTACGAAAGAGCATTAACCCGAAATATCTGAGTCTTTCCGAGTTTGTTTGTGTTTTCTTCAGTTTTAAAGACCGTCCTTTGCCAGGACCAAGGGCAATTCAGCAGCAGTTGCTTTATAGATGTTTGTGTCGATGGTTTCGCCTGGTGGTCTCTTCTGTTTGCAGTAGTGGGATGGAGTGCAAACCTGCCCGATCTGGTTAGGAACTGGTGAAGAAAATAGTGTCGGACTAGACAGCAACAAGCAATCGCATATTATAACCAACCGTTTGTACCTCGATAAGAGCTTTCTTTACGCCACTGTCTTATGATTGCCCAGAGTGTTTGAGGGAACAGTATTGACGCAAAATTGATATTCACTTTTAAGTGAAGCTTCGTCTTTTATTAAAGATTGTGCAAACACAGTAGAAAGCGCTTTGAGCAAGAAGTGACTAGTGCAACGTCCGACTTGCATTATTTTTAACCTCACATTTGAAATATTTTTATTGCTTCCTTTTCCTTAATTCTCGCCTGAAAAATTAGTTTTTATTTACTGAGTGAAAACTCGCAGCCTGTTGGATATTCCACGAGCATATATTTCACAGCTGCACGTCTAAACCATATGGTGGTCGCGTATATTGTGAAGTTCTTCAAGAATGAGTGACAAAGATGATGGAAAGATGAAGAACTTCGCCTGGTAGTGTTTTCATGCATCATGAATCATCAACCGGCATCAGCTGGCTCACCATTGTGAAGAATTAAAGTCGTTTGTAGTTTTCATAAGAACAAAAAAACTAGAAATGCTTTATCGACGGCTAGACACGCAGGGGCTTTGCCTGAATATTGCTCTAAATTCTATAATCTTGTAATCTATTTTCGGAAAAAATTAAAATGGAAAGCCCAAACATGAAAATATTCACTATTGTGACAAATTCACTGTCTTAAAGCACGATATTCATTGCCGCCAAGAACATAATATGCTATCAGAATATATACTCTATTTTAAACGCATGTTAACGGTGGTATACTTCTTGAAAGTTTTCATCATTCAGTAAATTAACGAAAAAGTAATGGCGTACCTTTTTTGAACAAACTGTAACTGTAACCTGTTACCCTTTCAATAGTAGAAACAGTAACCGGGTTATTACTTTCTCCTGAGTAAGTGTAACAGTAACACAGTTACGTTTTAGCAGTAACGTGTCCATGACTGCACCTAAGGAGCGGGCCCGGGAGGAGCCACGACGGAAAAACACGCACGATCTGACTGTTTGGTGCCAATATAAATGGTATTATTATATTCCCAGCGGCATTGCCATTTTGTGTATTCAATATACTAATGCAGAATTATCTCAGTGTCCTCCTGAGGGCCTGTCTCGAAGGTGTTTGTTTTAAACATTTCACACGGATATTCTGATGGCGTGCTGACCTCTTTTAAGACCTTGATGGTTCATGTTAGTTTCTACTTGAATATGAGCTTGTGCTTACGTATTGTTTCATGATACAATATTTCATGAAAGTTATAATGAACGTGGAACATCCTAATGGATTGCCGCTCTGTTGGCGAGATCGCCGCTCGAGAAATTTCACTCTGAAACCACACCCAATAAATGCAATTTGACGTGTTTGTGTAATAATAATAATAATCTTTATTTGGGGTGCCCAAAGAACAACACAAATTGGTCTTCTCATTGGTGCACCAACACAGACAAACAAAATCAGCAAGCAAACACATAGGCTCTAAACACGCTTACTAGAAAGATAAAACATGTGAACACAAACATAATGCTAAGGGGCTAGAATAATAGTCATTCAAATCGTGACGGTACATACAAATCGATGGAAATCTGCCAAGATGGGATGCAGCGAAAATATTATATAATGACTGAATCCAGTGACAGATGTGAGGTATTACATTGGCGAGCGAACATCGAAACAAACAAGGTGTCTGGTTACTCGGAATGGAGCATGGAAGTTCACTTTCGCAAGGAGTTGCGCAGAATCAATCTGCGCCATTTACTACTCATGCAGAAAAATTAAATCTCGAGCAGTCCTCTCTTGGACAGTAGAGGAGAGCAAAAGCATGTTTAATGATATATTCATATCTATAATAAAAGCGCCGCTCAGATTATCTATCATAGTCAATCCGGAAAACTCCTTTCTAATCATTTTCTATGCTCATAGCCTGTGTATTAAATATTGAGTTCCAGACGAGCAGGAGCAAACACGAGACGTGACCTCGCTAAAGAAATAATAAAGGTGGAATAAATGAATGAGGGTATCTAGCACACGCGTGCAACGAGCAACTGCTCCTTACACTCGGAAAGCATATCTGCCGACATCAAAGACATCATACTCTGATAAGATAAATGCGCTGTCAACACAGCACACCCAGGGTCCGTTCGATTGGCAATACGCTGAATTGCGGCGAGGATCCCTCGAGATGATAAATGGAGACTCGAAGAAAAGAACGCCGACGGCTGAAAAGAAATCACTTTGGATTTTTTGGGGGGGAGGGAGCGGAGGGGGGACACCTAGCAATTGATTAGTCTTACACCACTGAAGAACGCTTGGTAAACTGTCACCTCACCTGTAGGACATCGCAGTCCAGCAATGCATATTAATGCATTTGAGAACAACTTGAGGTCATCAGCAAAAAAAGTAGTTTAAAACGGTTTATGCTACAACTGTATATCATTTATGAATACCAAGAAAAAAATAATTACCATGCTAATATTTATCACGTGATATGAGATGGCAGAATTTATATTACGCTTTTTATTAAGAGGAGACATGAATCGATTACTAATACTCCGACATTGCATTAGTGCGGAATAGTCATCCTGGTAAGTTCAAAATTATTGTTTCCACACCTCTCGCAATTTTTACTGTAAACTATCATAGTCCATTTTCTACACAGTGTGCACTATGTAATATATTATGTTTCTTAGAAAAGAACCTACATTTGTTTGAATAATAAGGTGTAAGCTGGTTTGTCCTTTTTGATAAAAAGACCGTGCCAATTTTATAGTTCGCATTATTTTTACGAGATAAATTAAGAGTTAAAACCATTTCAGTTAGTCTTTTTACAAAGTTTCATATTTCATTTGTTGTCGAGGTTTTGCTAAAAACCTATAACTTATTCGGTTTTCGATTCTGCTAGTGCGACAATGCTTAGCCACGCATTTAGAGAATATATAGTTAATGCAGGTTCAGATATTCAGAGCACATTGCTCTACTACTGATGAGTTGTAGAGTAACAGGAGCTAAGAAAATACGATATGCGATTTTCAACCATGGCTAACTTTTTTATTCTACGGAAAAGGGATTAGTCTGAATTATTTGGCAGTGTAGCAGTCACATACATAGTATCACACCAAGCAATTCGAAAATGACGAATTCTAATATATAGGAACTTTAACTAGGCCAACTAATCAATTAATTTCTCGGCATTATAAACAAATACTTTGTATTACATTTACTTTTTCTAAGTAAGAAGAATGGTTTAAATTTTTAGAAGTGTGAAACCAGACATGAGCCAATGTGCAACAATATGACACGACCGAACCGAATACCTCGCTGCACTTACTGTTGAGCTGCCAGCATCACGACGACCAAGAATACTACCAGTTGCAGTCTCTTCCCCATGATTACCTCTGAATAAATTTTCGGGATAAAGCGTATGTTCTTTGCGAGTTCGTACTCTGCTCCTAACAAACTACTGCTTAAACAAGGACCCTATACAGCGTACTTATAGTATTGAATCCTGAAGGACAAATTATCATTTCCTAATATAAATGACAATGAAATGACAAATATCGTAACGTCCCTGTCAAGTGAGATACAACATTTCAACACAAGGCAGTGATTCTTTTGTTTGGTTATTTTTTTAACAAAATGCTTGATCGCTTGAACTTAAAGCCTAAACGACATTTAAGCATTAAAAGATAAATAACTGTTTGGAAATCTTGAAAACATAACGCTGAATAACCAAAACGTTGAGAACATGCACAGATGCCTGCGTGTTTAACAGTTTACACGAAAGTGTTACCAGCTGACCTTCATGCTTTTTGTTATTTCTAACCATTTTTGAATTCAACAAACAGCTCAAGAAATGTGGCATTTTTCTACAGTGAATAAGCATAGTCTAACCATAAACTTTCACTACGCCTGGCCTATAGTGAATTAAAGTGATCTTGGGTGTCTCAAACTATTTTAGGGGCTGAATAAGACACGCATGTTGCAAAAGAAATAGTTCTCGAAATACAAAATACACTAATATTTACGTCACAACACGCAATTTAGTGCGAGCCCACCAATGCCCGCCCATTAATTTTTGATCTGCTGGTGCTGCTCGGCCGAACACCGCACGCAAGTCTATTGTTTCCTTTCGCGAACTGTTATGCGTCAGCCTGTCGTTCAATCGCTGCATGACACTTATGCTAGAAGCGACGCTGCATCTTCTGCCATCGTCTGCCAATGTCTGCCACTGTCTGGAACCATCTGCCGCTCATGCAGACGCTGCATCGTTCTAAAGACGCCGCTACGAAAGTTGCGCTGTACCTAACTTTTATGCAAAAGCCATGTGTTTTGTTCCAGGCTTGTTGGTCTATAAATTTCACGTGTTGGAATCTAATGAGCTCTGTGAATGGGCTGCTAGTGTCACGATCTTGACCATGGTTCCCATAGTTGCAATTGTGACACTTGCAGTCCTCCAGAGATCAGTGAGATGAGCGTGGACCATATAAATAAAATCAGCGTTAACACGCGCGAACAAACAAGTCAGGAAATGTTGAGCCTAAGTAGTGTTTGGTAGGACAGTAGGGTTACACCAGTCAAGCTACCAAGGCGTGCACCCGGGCTGCACTAACTAAACCCTGTCCTCGCGATAATTGTTTGCTGATAACTATGTTGTGTTGAAACTGCCGCATGATCAACATGAGAAATGTGAAATGACTCTCTCTGAATAAAATTGACGAGCATCAACAATTTACGGGTCGAATGGGACGACTCGAAATTGCTGGCAGCTATGTTTGACACGATTGAGGTAGGATATTTGGTAAATAAATATCTAGTAATATTTAACAATTAATATTGACATTTCAAAAAAAATATCGTGAACCCACAAAGAATGTCGACGAAAACACTAGCTACACAACACATGTAAACGACTTTATAAACACTATTTAAAACGGTGAACATTTATAACGATCGGAATCTGGCAGGGCCTTATTCAAATCAGAGAAAATAGAAGCTTAAGTTTCGGTTTAGCTAACTCATGGTCTGCGGCGCAACATAACTATAACGCTAAGCTGTTTTGAGAGCGCAGCTCTTAGCGTCCGTTTCCGGCTTGAGCGGCGTCAGCGCCGGCGACGTCATGTCCCCCTCGAGGTCACGTAACCCCCTCCCCTCGAGGTCACGTGATCCCCCCCTCCCCCAAGGTCATGTGACCCCCCCCCCGAGGAGATTGAAAAATGAGGGGAGGAGGAGGAGGCGAGGAGGAGGAGGGGTATACCCTCCCGAGTACCCTTCCCTCCTCCTCCTCCCTCGCGAGCTGCGCTCCAATTCGGCGTTACAGGGGGTTGTAAGGGGCTTTCACTTTGTCGGAGTAAATTTCGTTAGCAAACTGATCCCTTTGAGCTACTTAAGCATGCGTTTAGGCTGCCTCAGCGTCCCCCTTAATGTTATTGAGTGACACACTTCTTACGCGTATCAAAATTAATTGGGGACTAGTTGGTCGAACATCTCAGACACAGTGGATTAAAAGCGCAAGAACTAGAAGAGAAGAGACAAGGACAGAGCAGAGAGAGAGAGAGAAAACACGTTTTATTAAAATAATAATGAAATTCGGAGAGGGTTAGGCTAGCCGATAAGCTGACATTGTTCGCTCCGAGAAAGGGAAAAAATATTAACAGAATAGATGAAGAGCGAAGAGAAAGAGAAGAATAAAGAGAAAGGTGAGAGGTGTAGAGTTATTCATCTACGAAAGCACTTTCGTATGTTCATAACTCTCAGAAAATTACGCTCACTTACTTACATCTGTCAATTTTATAGAACATCAAGAGAATGACAGGTGGAAGTGAAAAGGAGAAAGAGAGATAAAAGTAAACTACACTGCTGCTACGAAGTCATCATATTTCGTTTTAGAAATCGAAATACAATTTATTTAACTGTGAGCTAGCAAAATGAAACTCTGTCACGTAAAAAAATGCGTATAAAACAAACTGAAAAAAATAAAAAGAAGAAAAATATAAAGAAGAAAAAAGAAAGAAGAAAAGGAAAAGAAAAATGGACGCAGAGCAAAACGCCTAAAAGTCTTCAGGGAAACTTACCACCAGAACTGAAGTTCTTTGTGTTTCAAGTCTTCAGGAGAAACACTGAAGGAACTGATGTTTTTTTTAGTTAAGTTCACTGATGGGGCGCTACACCTTGTCACCACTGGTGAGGCTGACTTGAGCCACGTACAGTTCCAGTAGTGCTTTGTCGCGGAACCGCTTCAGAACTTTGGTGTGGTTTAATGATGGTGAGCATTTACGGTCCCTGACATGAACCGCAAGATGTCCGATGAACATCTTGCGGTGTACATCAGAGACACACACAATCTTAATACGAGATTAAGAGGAAAATGCTCAAACATTGAATTCAACGCCATCGGGACATTTTGCGGTGCATGTCACGGATTGGAAATGCTCACCATCATTCAACCACACCAAAGTTCTGAAGCGGTTCCACGACAAAAACACTAGAGAACTGTACGAAGCTCAAGCCATCTCTCGTAACAGTGGTGACATGTGTATAAGCGCCATCAGTGAACCAAACACAAAAATAACTTTACCATCTCAGTGTTTTCCTGAAGACTTGAAACACTCAAATAACTTCAGTTCTAGCGAGGTTTTCCTGAAGGTTTTTCAGACGTTTGCTCTTTGTTCTTTTTTCCCTTTACCTGTTTTCTTCTTTCTTTTTTCTTTTATTACTTTTTTTGTTTTGTTCTATAGACATTTTTCACGTCACAAGTACTTTGCCTTTAGCTGTAGTTAAAATAAGTTTTATTTCGATTTCTAAAAATAAATATTATGTCTTTGCAGCAGCAGTGAGTTTATTTTTATCTTCTTTTCTCCTTTTTCACTTCCACTTCATCGTTCTCTGTAGATGCACTATTAAATTTGACAGTGGTAAGTAAGCACTTTGTCCTGTCCCGTCCTTCTCGTCTTAGTTCTTTGCGCTTCCTAAACCACCGTCTAGATGTTGTTACACGTAAATAATTTTATTTTATGCCATGTTTACCTTATCGTCCTAAAATATTACTTGAAATTTATGGATATGCCATTGAGAACTGACGTGGATATATAATTTCTCAATGGACTTGTCTATTTTTTTCGCATTCTCCGCAACTTTTTGAATGGCACTCTAGAACCACCGCGCGATTTTGAGCCAAAGTCCAATTGGCATTGTAACGGTTCCAATGAAAATAGGAAAAAGTACAGTAACTCGCTACGTCCTTAAAAATTGAATAGAATGTCATACGGATAAAGCTGGATAAGGTGCATGATAAGGAGACCTCTAACTCTTGGGGGGGGTGGAATGCAAAAGTTCGGCTGACACCACGCTACATAGCCTGAGTAATTGGGAGGGAATCAAACATTATTTTGAACTGTGACGCGGCTTTTTTCGTGCCGCATAAAAAGAAATACTGATTGATTGATTGATTAGGGCCTATTGGCACAAAGGCACCTTAGGCCATAGAGCGCCAAAAATCATACTATTGCAGGAAAAGGTTTAGAAGGAGGAAGGGAGCTTTAGTAGCCGATGAACAAATAAAGCAATGAGCATGTCATGGGGTGTATAATTGTGTAAGTGACAATATAAAAATTATGGCTTCAACTTACAGTCGGTGTAAAAGGCCGAGATCTTTTAAGAAATTAAAAAAAAACTTAATATGGTTAATAAAAGGTTTGTCTCCAAGAACCAAATCAATCTGTAAAAGAAGGTGCGCGCTATAAAATTTGGAGAAGTGAAATTGGTGATCACTGTTATATGCAGGCCATTGAAAGAGAATGTGCACAACGCTTATGGGTTTTGTACAGTGCTCACACTGGGGTGGATCCTCTTGACGAAGCAAATACCCATGCGTGAAATGTGTATGAGCCAATTCTTAACCGGCACAGAATTACCTCAAGAAGCGTTCCCGGGGCCGGGCACTCGCCCACTTCTGTTAAGTAGGCTTTACAGAATAAAATTTGTTGTTGACTTCACTGTTCCATTCTTGTTGCGACTTTGATCTGATATGTTTCCTGGGCTCCACGGTATTCTCTGTATGATATGTCTTCAATATCCACATTTCTTTCACTTCATTTGTTTGCAGCACGATCAGCCGCTTCATTTCCGGCGATTCCTTGGCTTGGAACCCAGCAGAAGACTATTTGAATATTGTTTTCCAAGGGAGTACTGACCTTGAACCGTAAATTAGTAAGAAGATGATTTTGTTGTTGCTTTAATCGATATGAGTGCTCTCAGAGCGCTAAGGGAGTCTGTGTAAACTATGGAGCCAGAAAGTATATTTTTTGAGATGTGATTTGAGGGCAGAAGAAAACCATATATCTCAGCTGGTAAAATTGTCGCGCTGCTATTAATTTTCCGCCCACATTAGTATGAATGCCCGACTGCGGAGGATCTGACAGAGGAGTCACTTTTTGTGCCATTAGTGTAAAATTTGATGTAGTTGTTATACATTTCCTGCACATTGAAAAAATTCCTGCCCTAAAACTTCACGAGGGGTGTATTTTTTATTGTATTGGGTCAAAGACTGGTCCACAGCCGGCAAACATTGCCATTGAGCTATTGTTCTAAAACTGAGGCAACAGGTAGGTTAATGTCAAAACCTTCCGAGACGGCCGCCGATTTATGTCTCATTTAAAAGGGAGGAACGATTGGGGGTTTATTTATAAAAGTTCTTTCGAAACGTGATTTTTCTATGACTTCCCGACATGGATGTTGCAGTACCGAATGGATCCTAAGTGAGTACAAAAAGCCTAAAAAAGCCTTTTCTCAAGAGACTGCTCATTGGCCTCAGCATATAGCATCAGCATGGGTGGGGGGGGCGGGGGGAGGGGATGCGCAAAGAACCAGTGGCAAGACGTACCTCGTTATAGTGAACAGGCTCAACATATCTAATGTTGATGCCCTTGCCGACCCCTACACTATACTCCTATAATCAGGTCGGGATCGTACGATTGAGTGGTAGATCTTCAATCGGCATACACCATCAGAAGGCCCATCACTTAGAGGAAGGACCTTCAGGACGTTCAGTGCTTTATGGCATTTTCACTTTTCAATCAATTATATGAAATCTGAAGGACAATTTGCTATCAAAGGTAGAAGGCCAAGAAATGTCTGTATCGCTTTGTTCTGGATAGAGACACTTTATACAAGATCAGCGTCGGCTCAGGGCGCCGGTCCACGTGTTTGGGAGAAGAGGACAAAGATGTTTTTTCACGTGGAAAGTATAAACCCATTACTATTTGCCCACTTTACCATATTGTGAACTGCTTACTGAACTCTGCGTTCAGAAATAGAAGAATTGCAAGATGACACATAAATTCGAGGTCATCAACATACAAGGAGTATTGGACTGAATGGCGAATTACATGCGAAATGGAACTTAGTTTCACTAGAAAAAGAGTATTACTAAAAACACCACGTTGGGGTACCCGTTTTGTTGCACGAATTTTCTAGAAAGAGTGTTCTAACTTGAAATGAAATGTGCGTCTTTCTAAATAGTCCTGAATAGCACCTAGCATTCGACCGCGAATGCCGAAGTTATATAGATCATTTATAATGCCATATATCCATGTTGTATCATATGTTTTTTCTTAATAAAAAACACCGACATACAAAACTATATATATACAAAGGCCTCACGTACAGTTGCTTCAATCTCAACAAGATGGTCAAAGTAGATCTTGAAGAACGGCCACCACATTGATATTTTACAAGTAAGTTTTTTTTTTCTTAAAAGGACGTATGTTAGCCTTCGGTTGATCATTCGTTCCAGGGATTTTCCCCGACAACGCGTTAAGGCTATAGGCCTGTAACTAGTTACCAAAGGAGTCCTTTTCTGGTTTTAATAAGGAATTATGCTGGCTACCTTCTATTGAAGGGAATATCTTTCTTTCATATTCGACTAAAAAGGTATAGAATTAATTATAGTCTAGAAAGGTGAAGATGGTTCAGCATCTCATAATGGATGCCATCAGGACTAGCAGCTGAAAGTTTAGTGTGTTTGAATACCAGCTTGAGTTCAGTGAAATGTGAAAAGTGAATTGTAATGTTTCCTCTCACCTCCAGATGACTTTTCGATTCGTCTTTCTGCTTAGAGCTTACGTCGCATGTATACAGCTGGATAATGTTGAGAGCTGAGACAAATTCATTGTGCTTTCCCAGAATATCAGCCTGCTCCTCCAAATCTTGCGGCCAGTACCATTCCTCCTTTTCAACAGGGGAACAGGAAAGCACAATAGGTGCCATTCACTTTATGAATTCAGTCCCACATTTCCTTGGGTGTTTTCGTACTGTTAATTGAGGAGGCATACTTGGAAAACACTGACGTTTGGATTGCCTGTGGATAAATCTAGCTTGGGCTTTCATCTTCTTAAATTCAATTACATAACTTGGAGTAGGATAACGTTCAAGTTTTACCGCACATGTTCTGGAATAGGGCTCGGTGGTTGCCATTGCAATTAGCATATCTGTAATCTGCTTTGCAGTCGTCAGCAGTATGCTCTGTGCCGCTACACCTGGTGCATGTCTCGCGACCGCGGCAAGTGCGCGAACCATGCCGTACCGTGGCAACAAAGCAGCGAAGAGGATTTGGGACATAGGGCCGCATCTTGCAGTTGATGTAACTGGCCTTAACAGAAGGTGGCAAAATGATCCTTTCGAAAGTCAATACAATGTGCTTGGTGGGTTGTCTCTTGCCGTCCCTTTGGAAATGACTGCGTTTGCAGCAACAACCCCTTGGGATTGAAGGCCCTCAGAATTTCATTCTCAGGACCGTCATCATGGTCATCGTCGGAGATCACATCGCGCACGGTGTTCAGTGTACGATTGGCAGACATAGTGACCGTCATATCTTGAATGGTTTCAAGGTTGAGTCAGGCTGTAGCCTGGGTATTTTTCATTCACTTGTACTAGGAGATCGCCTCGCAAAGCGCTTTCTTGCTTCCAATTTAGCTCCCAAGTTGCCTTGAAGCACCTCAGCAACAATGAATGGAGAAAGCTTAGAGAGTGGTTGGAGTTTTCTAGACTGCAAGACGAAGAATTTGGTAATGTTGTCACTGGAGTCATTTATACTGAGGAAATTAGAGATATCTTTGGTGCGGAACCTTTTCAGGGGCCGATCAGAGGTTTTTGTTGTACTTGGAACCCATGTAGATGGTAAAGGAAGTTCAGTGCCCGGGTGCATCACCTAGCACTGAGCCCAACAAGGGTGTAGGTAATGTGCCATAGCAAGATGGGCTTGGCTGACACAGATTACTCTACCAGTGCTGCCGGGGCACTAAACCCTAGAGTGATTGCAGGGACAGAACCTGTTTCCCACTCCAGGTTGCCGGCCCTTGCCGCCTAAGAAGGTGAAAAAGGAAGGAAGAGAGTGTAGAAGAAAAGAGAAAGTGGAGGAAGGAAAAGTGAAAGAAGGAAGAAGAGGCAGAAGAGGCGACTGACTGAATCACCTGGTCGGGCCAAGCCAGCACACCCGTCTACGAGAAGCAGGGGCCGAAGAGGTATATTGCCCTCTCCGGGGGCTTTGAAGGGTCCAAAAGTACCCCGGGCTCAGCTGAACCACCAGGGTCACCTTTTCCCGGACACGGCTTAAGCCACGCACAGCCAGACGTTGGTAGGGCGAACCCACAAGGCTTGGGGTTCAAAGTGAAGCCACTCACCAAGCACCTAGTAAAGCAGGTGCCCCCGGCATGCAGGTATGGTGGCCCAAGTGGCTGGGGTCCGTGGTGACGATACTCACCAAGCAGCTAGCCCATAAGGCGGCAGGCGCCCCTTGCGGGGATCGGGGTCGTTGGAGGCGCCACTCCTGAAACACATGCTTTCACAGGTGCTCCCTGCGGGGATGAAAAGAAACACCTAACAAATATTCGTAGTGGGCTTCTGCTCTAACTTTTGTTTTTCTTGTTTGCATAGCTTTGTTCACATAATTCAGTCGACTAAATTGAAGGGTGACCGCACGTTTCTCCGTTTTTTGCTTAAATTTCAAATTGGCTTCCAACAAGCGGAGGCTGGTGCAGGAGGCTCCTGCCCTCTTGCGTTTTCTACCTCCATTTTACTTAAGCATCTTAGGCAAACAAAGTGTATTGAAGAGAAAAACCTGAGGTAGCACAGCTCTGACTAAAATATTTTTGTTGGTAAAACTGGAGTCCTATATATAAGCACGAGGAAAACTTAGCTCCAAAATGTGCGATCGCGGTTTGTAACTCTTCTAGGCAGCGAGGCAGAGCGCTCTATCGCACCGCGATATTCGATCAAGATTTCCATGTTACAGCAAAGTTAATGTTGGAAAGGGATTTGATGCAGGCCTTGTTGCACGATAATGTTACAAAAATAACATTTCTCTTTAGAAGCTCCCGCCAACGCCGAAGGTTTCACGCATGGTTCAACTTCATAAAGTTCCGTGTACGGTGGTTATAAAACGTTTCCTTCTTTGTTTTCCACTTTTCAGTGACTCAAATTTAATTTGACAGTTAGTTGTACCTCGATTAAATTTGGAAATTGCATTGCCTATGCGAACCCTCGTCAAAATGTTATTACACATTTTTGCGGTGTTGCGACGTGCGAATGATAAAAGTCAATTATGAAAAATATTGTGAAGATCCTAAAAAAACAAAAAGTGAAGATCTTTCAAAATAAGTAAAGGACGTTCATAAACTTTGCCTTACAGTAGAGTACATTGATTAGGCTGAAGGTTGGTGTTAGAACTTAGAATACATTTAGCGCTCAAAAAAGAAGGACAAATAGAAGAGAAACAGACACGACAGTGCGCTACTATCAACTGATTTTATTCCATGAAACGACACTTTTATACCTTCAGTATTTCTGATTTCGCCCCATCACTAGCTGTCGGATAAGAAGTATTACGTTTGAATTCACCTCTAATTTATTTTCTTCAACAGCAGCCGACTTTTGGCGATTTACTTGTACCATACCAGGAATAAGCTTTATTTTATCTCTTGTTTGGTCATTATATATAAAATGAGTGCCAATACAAGACGAGTTCTCGGTTTTGGTACGAAATTCGCCGTTGAACCAAAGTTGAGGATCCACCAGAGCTTATACGATTTGTTCGTAAAGTTTCGATCCTGGCGTAATAAGTCCCAGATATACCATATAACAAATAAGCT
>JAZHYW010057540.1:0-13185 GCA_037355805.1 Ixodes ricinus | reverse complement strand
GTCATATTATTGAGTGAATGAAATGAATCAATGAAATTAAAAGCGCAGTGAAATTGAGAACCTCTTGCATGTAGCAAAAACAGCTCAGTAAATGCGACTTGTGCATCCTGTTAGTTCCAACAAGCCCGCACGCTGGTCTCTTATTAGTCCCAAGTTACTCTTTTAATTTAGTAAGATCTGCAAAGAAACATTTCTCCAAATAGCTGGCAGGAAGAAACAATGACTGGCTTTTTTATTTGATTTAGCCAATAACATCTGCGTAGGGGGCAGAGAAAAGGCGTTGATGCATGACAGAGCCTGCCCCTCCTACAGTTCCAGCAGTACAAACAAGGAACAACAAACAACGCACAAAAAGACAGCAGCCAGTCATCACTATAAAGGCAACGATTACATCAAATACAATGGGGCACGCTCTCCCGTATAACAAGTAAAGAAGAAGAAAAAAATCTGGCACAGACCATTTAAATTTTTTTTGCCTGTGATGTATAGTATGACAGAACCTGCTTCGTCATCATTCTGACATGAAGTGTGCAATCCATAACATTTCAGCAGAAAAAGATTGGGCTAAAGGTTCACAAAAAGAAGGGCAACCGCATACTAAGTACTACTTCTCCCACAAAATAAGCGAGTACGTGAAATAAACTTCATTATACAAAAGAAAATGCAACGATCCCCTGTCACCCCTCTGCAATGATTTCTGAAGCTGCAAAATGACTGATCAAAGTTTATGTTTATATCAGTTCTGGTTTAGAATTTCTGTAATTCGGAAAGTTAAGTGCTTCGTTGACCATAATTGGTTCTCATAGATCGGCATTTTTCGCTTTGGATCTCGAAGACGTGTACGGAATCAGCCTGCCTGTCAGGCATGTTGACTTCAGCCTCTTTCTGTCTATCCATTGCCAGAGTTTGGAGTCTACACTCCAATCTGATCTGCTTGTCAGCATATTATATATGCGTGGTAGGTGTTTGCATGTGTTCCTAGATTCCTTGTGTCCCCCTCTCTCATTTTCACGATATACGTAGTGATTTTTTTGCTGGAGAATTAGTTTTTTTATTGTAGCTTGCAGGTGAAGCAGCTTCCCAAACCATGATGCAATAGCTGATTTTTGAGTAAAATGGTGAGTAGTATAAGGTCTGTTCAAGCCAGATAGGTAGAAGATTTCGTATTCTATAAATGCTTCCAGTAACTCGGGATAAGTCAGCCTGAGTTCATTAAATGTAGTGATACTCCGCGACAGGTCCTCTCGTAGACCATACACCCGAAAATTGTTGTCTCTGTAACTGGTTCCAGCAAGCGTGCCTTCAAATGTTATCTCGATAGTGCCGCCTATGTTGCTTATTTATTGGTTTAAATATTGCATACATAAATATTACATTATTGTCTTAAACATTATACATATACAAAGGACAACCGACATCGTCTCCAAATTCACAATCTGGGTGACTGGTGCGCGACCTGAAATCAAATCCGCCTGGTCTGGGGTATCGAACCCGGGACCTCTCCATTGGCAGGTGGAGCGCTCCAGCAACCGAGCTAACCAGGGGTAAGGACGCTCAGTAGAGCAATGCAGGTTTTATCAGCTGCCGCCAGTCTAACAACCGAACATAGGGTGAAATCTTGCATTTTAAGGTATATGATTAATACTGCAATTTGTCATTCTTGTCCAGCTCAGCTTGCACCTTTGAATTTAATTGCATTGTGCAACCAGAAAACTTTAGATAGCTGTGGTTCGAGACGTTTTGTGTTTGTCCCCTTCTTCAGATCGGCGTCTCAGATTTTTTCAAATATGTGTTATAAAATGTGTTTTAATTAGTGTTAATGCTACACACTCCCGCATACTCCATAGTTTTCACGCTTCCCCAAGTGAAATATCGTCGTTGAACAATACCTAAAACCCTTTTTAAGTAAAAAAAAAGTGTGACTAATTCATTTTCAATATTTTCGTAAGTATTTCATCTTTTATTTCAGTGAGTGTCAATTCATAGACTTGTTTTCCTGGAATCCATATTGGACCTAATATTTGGTGATCAAAAATTTTTGAAAGAATTATTTAAACTATTATTGATAACATGCTCAAAAATATTTTAAAATATCGGTAGAACTCATATTGACATATAATTATTAATTATACCTAGTTTCTCCTCCGACCTTGTGCAAAGGAATAATTTTTTGCTATCTTTTTTTAGTTCGTCGAGGAAATGGCCAGGCTCCTGCACAGCTTATTTGTTATATGGTATAATACGGGACTTATTACGCAGGTGGTATATTTAATTGGTAAAGCTTTTTATTTCATCTTCACCGACGGTCACATTGTTTTTAAACCATTCATTATTTTATCGAAATTCCGGAGTCACGTTTCAACTAAATCCCCGCTTAATCACCCGGTCGACGCAAAATGTGCGAGGTCTGTTAAACCTAGTAAATTTAGATTTAACAGAGTCCCAAAAAGTGGGGTATCAACTGCTATGAATTACTACCGTTTGAATGTTTAATTTTGGGGACCCAAGAACTTGCGTATAATGCGGAATGCCCTTCTCAGTGAGCGATTTTAAATTTGTATACAATTCTTAGTAAAAATTGTATCAAAAAGCTTTCAGCCCTTCCACTTGGTCACCAGCAATGCACCAGCAAAGCTGTACTACGGTGGGATCGACCCCAAGGACGACTTCTTGGACGACCTCCAAGGCGACATGTCTAGAATACCTCAAGAACAACATCGAGGACGACGCCTAGGACGACCTCAGGGACGACATCTGGGACAACCTCAAGGATGATGCCTAGGACGACCTCAGGACACTCGAGGGACGCACCTCGAGGCGTCTGGGATGACCTCGAGGACGACATCTAGGGCAACCTCAAGGATGGCTTCTAGGACGACTCTCGAGGACAACCTCTAGACAATCTCAAGGACGACTCTCAAGACGACTTCGAGTGCCTAGAAATTCAGCCTTTCCACTCTGGTTAAAACCAGAGTGGAAAGGCTGGAAACGTTGCCGCCATCAGTGAGTGACGGCGGTCGCTGTCCAGAGCTTTGTGTCGATATTTATTCGGTGACGGACACGTAACTGAGGAAACTAGCCCTTGACAGCACCGCTGTAAAAAATTAATCAATCGCCTGAATTTGCTCAGCCATGGCCAACAATTTAAAGGAGCTGTGCAACAGTTTCAGTGCTTTGCTTAACTAATGTGGGAGTTGGTGTCTCAACCTTTCTGAAGTAAAGAACAAAAAACCGCTTTTGTCTGCACGTCCTAGTTTTTATATTAAAAATGGACAAAGATTGAGGTTTTTGGCGCCTCTCAACTCCTTCACTAACTTCCGAGTCACGTGCGCTGCTGACGTCAATGGGGAAGGCACGGGTTCTGGTGAAGCTCTCTCTTTAAAGCCATCAGTGAGCAGCGAGAACTCATCCGCTCGCGACCGCGTGACCACGTCCCGGCGGGCGCAGCGCGAACAATATGGTGAAAGGAGGGAAGTCTCATCCGGGTCCGGCCATACCCGTCCGGCCTAGTCCGGCCCTGTCCCCCTCCCCTCCGGCTTCTGGCGGCTGTTCCGCTGCTGACGGTTTTGTGGACCTCGGATAGATGGCGCCACTGAAACTCCATATAATAAAAGTTTTGTCGATGATACCAGGTTTTTGACGCATTTATATTATGTTGGAACAACAAGATTTATAGAAAAGTTACCTTTTATGAAGCAGGTATTCGCAAACTTGCTATCTTTCTACAAGATTCCTCATTGACGTCATGCCGTGTGTTTTCAGGGCCGCCGCTCACGGCTGCATGACGAGGAATATTCTAATTTTTGCCTCGCGATTACGTGGAGGAATCGCAACATTTCGAAGGAAGGAGGTGTGTTTTCTGTCCTTTGTGACAAGGTGAACAATGTCAAAAGTAGAAAACGCCAATTCTTTCAACGTTAAAATCGTTGCACAGCTCCTTTAAGAAGTTATGAAAATTACTGTTTTTCTTTTGAGCAGAATTTGCGATATGACAAACTTCTTTGCCACATATCTGATGTGGGAGAAGCGTCAGTTGCTGACGAGCATTTGCTTGTCAGCAACTGTTGAGTCACAGTTGGATAGACGGTATCGGCATGCTCTGTATGCCAAAACAAGTGTGCGGCGCTTTGCAGCACAGGAATGGAACTGGGCAAAGAAACTTTGCAGCAATCTTGGGAGCACAAAAAACTGCAGTTTGGACCAGGCTGGGAGCAGCAAAAACGAGATATTGGAGCAAGTTGGGAGTGCATACGAGTTTTAAGAATGTTAAAATGGAGGCCAAATGTCAACTCACTTTTAAAACTAAATAAAATATGGCATGCAGATGACTCCATGTGAACTTAACGGTAGTTTCAATGAACTTTCTAGTTGCAAACATTTTTCACAAAATTATGTGCAAATTACGCAAAACATACGAAGCAAAACTGCACATATGAGACGTAATAAAACCGACTCGCAAAGAGGTGAATACAAACAGGTACAAATAGCTTTCATTGCTCAGCATTGACTGGTAAGGTGTACCAAACGATAAAATGCAGGTACAGAAATGGTCTTTCATTTTTAGATGCAGAGCATGTCTTGCTCGGGTCTATGTCCCACGCTCGCTGGCGTCGTAGTCCGCACTCACACTACGCATGCGCAACTCTCCTACTTCCTCTCTCCAACAGCTGCAGCGTTACTCTCTCCGCTCTCTCTCTCTACCAGCTACGTGCACTTCGCGTGCGTTCGCTCCTACTCACACCGCGCACGCATGCGCAACTCTCCTCCTCTAGTCTCCTCTCCTTCAAGTGTGAATATAGCTAGCGGTAGCGCGCTGCGCCAACAGCTGCAGCGCGTTCCCCCGGAGGAGTGAAAGGAGGATAGTTTTGGGCACGCGGGTCGCAGCGCCACGCCAGGGCTTTCCAGTGGGGTGGGCTTTCCCCGCAACTCTGCGGCTGTCGTCTGCTAGCGTTTCTCGGCCGCTCGCGTCCGCTGCAGCCCAAATCCGGCCGGCCAAAAGAAATCAGTCAAGAAGGAATACAGCCTCAAGCTCATTACAACAGACCTGGTTACAACAGACATTTGGATATAACATGACCGATTTGTGAAGTTCGAAGGCTCTTCATTACGTACCATTGACTGAACTTCATATCTGCATACAACATACTCTTTTACAACAGACGAAATCTTGGTCAAAATCAAGGTCTGTTATAACGAGCTTAGACTGTAAATTAATTACGATCCGCGATGTTCCGCATCATCCCATGGATTCCCTGGAAGATGGTGTAATTGTTTTAATGACTATTGGGGCTTGATCAATTGCTCACGGATACACTTCACTTTTTCGAGATTCTGAGCCCATTTCACATTAGCCTCCACTAACATCACTTGTCCCAACTCAATCTTTTCCATCTCTTTTTTCTGAGACCCGACTCAGTCAATGACTCATCATGCTCAAGCCTAGTGCGCAAACAGATGATGCGCTCTTCAAGTTGCGCTCTTCTTTCTGAAGACGAGCTCTCTTCATACTCGCTTCCCTTGCATCACTGTTTTTTTTTTGTATGCCTCTCGTCGTCTTGCTTTTCCACCTCTAGCCCTTCTGTGTAAACTTAAAGAGACTCCTCACAGCTTGCAGCAAATCTGCTGTCAAAGGCACTTTCGTGACATCACTGCCAAATCGCTTGAGGTAGCTCTTGACTTTGCGCATACCGTCTTCAAAGTGCAATCAGCGCAATCACGATCTGGCAGCTTGTACCTTGCTCCGCCACACGCCTCACTGCTGCACGCCTTTGTCCCCGAGTATTCTGCGCGGGGTCGTGGGGCGTGCCAACGCAGGTTGCAGTATTGCAATATAGTCCCATGTTTGCTTCACAATTTAGATCTTCAGACAAAGTGATTCCAGAACTTCAGAAAAGCACGGTGAGCATGCAGCAGCGGCAGCTAACGCTGACGGCAGCAACCTTCAGATACAGATTGTCGATCCAGACTCACGGCATCCCATTTAGGGCTGGAAGCTGTGTAAATGTTGCCAACAGATACTGCTAGATCGGCTAATTTTAACGAAGCTGCTTCATAATTTCAGTTTGGGCGCACTTGGCTCAATTTTGTTCTTATTCATACTTTTGTATCAGTGTGGCGCATGAAAAGTCATTAGGCGCATTGTGGCGCAATTGGCGCAGCATCCCTGGCTAACACAACTAAAGTGCGTGCGTGCACAGCTGACAGTCATTCTCTCTGGTGAATGCAAACCTTTTTCTACAGGGGCCTCCACTAATCCAACAAGCAAGAATCCCAGAGGCCATGAATAGCCCTAGTGCACGCCGTGTAAGCTCTGAAGCTCTAAGCCTCTTTTTGAACACTTCAGTTCTTTTTACTATCAACAGAAACTTTGTCGCTCTGTTATTCCTTAGAAAGATCACTCACAAAAACACCATACACCACCAAACAAAACACCTAACCGCTCAAGTGCAAGTCACACAAAAACATATAAATGCCTTCATAGACAAATTTCAAATTATAACCCCGTCCAACACGGTTTCCGATCCTAATAAATCTACGTCAAGAGCTGTTCTTTCCCTTAGTCAAGAAATAAAACGACTCACTTAACGACAACAATATTACTCTGCATTTTCCTTATATTAAAAAAGCTTTTGACACGGTCAATCATTCCATTCTACTTAACAAGTTGGAGAGATACGGGTTTAGGGTTCATCACTGCTTTCTCAAAAGCTATTGTAACTTCGCTTTCAATATGTCTCCATGTTGAATTGTCAATCAAATATTAGGCGAATCACAACAGGGAGTCGCGACAGTGCGATCCGTCTGCAGAGATCATTGGTGCCTGAGCTGATCCCTGTTAACTTGCATGCCTGCACTTAGTGATCATTCCTACTACATTTTTTGTTACATTCCTGAACGCAATAAGTCTAATCATGCAAAACATTTTTTGACTATGCTAGAGCTGATTTTGATTTAATCAAAGTGAACTTTGTCGTTTTCTAAGGACTACATAGGTTGTTTTGCTGAGCACTCAGTTGATAATAACTGGTGTTTATTATTTAAAGAAAGTTATGTCACTATGAACGCATACATTCCCCTTCGCATGGTATCTTCTTCACCAGAATCTCCATGGTAAGTGCACTGCACTGGAAAAGCTGTCAAATAAAATTGCGGGGCTTAGCTTCGGCTATGCCAGGATATACGTAGCGTAAGCTAGGGTTCAGCTGATTATTCTTAGCTTTCCTGGTTGTCTAGGATTAGCCTGGACTATCATGCTTACTGCTGCTTCAATGACACACACGCACGTATACGCATTATGTGACTACTTCGGGATCCGATGAGTTAAGCTTCTCCGCTCTTCTTATGCGGAGGAGGCGCCGTGTAACCGAGCTGTTTCGCACGTCAAAGGATCCCCAGGTGGTCCTAATTAATCCTCAGTCCTCCGCTGGGGCGTGCCAGATGCCCGTCGTTGGTTTGGCCAGCTGTGCGCCGTGTTGTTATGTATCAAGCAACCAGCTGCCGCCCAGAACAACCAGACAGCGCGAGCCATGATCTCGAGCGGGTGCATGCGCGCGGCGCGTGCATCGGGGACTGACCTAGGCGCCATACCAGTCCTGCCCGTTCCGTCACTGCTCCTCGCGCATGCGCAGCACGGCTCTCCAGAAGCCACGCGAAACTGCTCAACCTCGGCCAGTGTTGCTTACGCTACAAAAAGAAACGATTATTTCGCGATGCAAAGCTATCGGACAATGTATCAACACTGGGAAGCCTACCATGTTGCAGCTAACGTATATAAGAAAGCAGTCGAAGAGGCAAAATTACATTACTTTAACAGTATGCTGCCGTCAATGTTACTTAACAATCCGCATCAATTTTGGAAAGCTATTAACCCTCCCTCTAGCCCTGGCAGAGTACTTAGGGACACCCATGGAGAGGAGATGCCCAGTGAACTGTGTTCCTTTGTGTTAAATGATGTGCTTGTTGGATCTTTTTCATGCACGGTAACCTCAGATTGTCCGGGTATTGGGAACTTATGGTTTTTTGCCCACGTTTCCTGTTATCATAGACTATGAAGGTATATCTAACAATATTGAAAACCTTAAAACCAATACCACAGCAGGCATTGATAATAATAATGCTAAGTCTTTGAAAAACACTCATATGTACTCATGCGTTATCTAAATTTTTTGCGATCACTTGAACAAGGAGAATTACCAAACGATTGGAAGGTGGGGAAGGTGATCCCTCTCCAGAAAGGAAGCGATAAGCATAACCCTTTAAACTTTCGTCTCATTTCTTTAACGAGCATTCCTTGTAAAATCCTTGAGCACATCATTTATACTAACATTTTCAATTTTCTAGACTCAAACTTCTTTAGAGCGCAGCTCTTAGGCGCCCGTTTCCGGCTTGAGCGGCGTCGCTGTCGGCGTCCCGCCAGCGTCGGCGTAACCGCGCGGTGCATGTCGGGACATGTCGCGGGGGTCACGTGACCCCCTCCCGACATGTTGGGACATGTCGGGGGGGGGGGGGGGGGGGGTCACGTGACCTCGAGGGGGGGGGGGGGTCACGTGACCCCCCCCGGAGGAGAAGGAGGGGTATACCCTCCCCTGAGTACCTTCCCTCCTCCTCCTCCTCAAGAGCTGCGCTCCACTCCGGTGTTACAGGGAGTTGTAAATGGCTTTCACTTTTTTTAACTCTAGTGCAACATGGATTTCGAAGGTTTTATTCATGTGAAACTCAACTCCTAACCTTTACTCGTGACCTTCACATAACACTTGATCGGGGTTCCAGGACTGACTGCATATTTCTTGATTTCCCAAAAGCTTTCGACAAGGTTCCTCACGCGCTGCTTCTTCACAAACTCCGTAAACTTAACATAGATCTTAATATTATCGCTTGGATAGAATCGTTTCTATCAGACCGTTACCAATTTGTTCACGCTAACGGAACAAATTCTTCAACCTCACAAGTGAAGTCCGGTGTCCCACAAGGTTCCGTATTAGGTCCACTTTTATTTCTTATACATATTAACGATCTTTCCACGCATGTATCTTCTATTGGCCTATTCGCTGATCACTGTGTACTTTAAAAGGAAATCATTAACGACTCTCACATATCTGCTCTTCAGACCGATATTAACAACGTAATCCCGCTGGTGCGATAATTGGCTTATGGAACTTAACAACTTTAAATGTAGATCCACGAGAGTGTCCGTCAAAATAACATTTGTCCCTCCTACTGTATTAATAACTCCACCTTGCTTTCTGTGTCAACCTATAAATATCTCGGTGTTCATATAACTAACGATCTCTCCTGGAACATCCATGTCGAATATATCACTAACAACGCTAATCGCTTATTAGGCTATCTTAGAAGAAACTTTTTCCCCTGCCCCTGTTTCACTTAAACTTCTCCTACATAAAACTTTAGCGCGCACCACACTTGAATATGCAGGCTCTATCTGGAACCCTGGCGTACCCTTGCATCATCCATTGATCCATTCAAAATCGCTCCGCACGTTTTATACTTTCTAACTATCACCGTACAGCCAGCATCACTTCCATGAAAGCGTCTCTATGTTTTCCCAACCTCTCCTTTCGTAGAAAAATAGCTCCCCTCTGCTTATTTCACAAAATGTATCACCCTAACCCAGCACTTCTGAACCTCATTATTTTCAGAACCATCATACAAATCACCGCGCACCGATCATCCACTAAAAGTAGGAATCCCCTACTACATCACCTCCACCTTTTATGCCTCCTTTCTACCCCTGACCTCCGTCGACTGGAATCGCCTTTCCGCATCCGTAGTCTCACTTACTGACGCTGCTGATTTTAAAACTGCCTATAACTGATGTTCTTAATAATGCTCCATAGTGATTCTGTACCTTGTGTTTTGTTTTTTGCGTTTTGTTTTCATTGCTCACTTTATATTGATGTATAATTCCACTCCTCTCTGTAATGCCTTTGGGCCCTGAGAGTATAATAAATGAAATGAAATAAATTAAATGAAATATGTCAATGATCTTTCACATTTACTTATTAATTCCCAAATGATAATGTATGCAGATGACACAACAATTTACTACACAAATAATTCGTTGGATAACATTAATAGTGCAATCAATGGAAGAACTGATTATTGTCCAGGATTGGTGCAACTATAACAAGTTGACGCTGAATATAAAAAAACAAATTATGTTATATTCCACTCAAACAAAGAACCAAATAAACTATGCCAACTGAAAAATTTATATTGCCAACTCTCTTATAGAACAAGTATACACATTCAAATATCTGGAGTAATATCTCGACTTATACTTACATTGGGAACATTCACATCGCCTTTATTTGTCAAAAACTGTCATATGCTTGCTACATTCTGCTGAAGGCTCAACAGTGCTTCGACTCTTCAACCTTAAAAATTATTTACTTCTCGATATTTCACTGCCATTTAACATACTGTAGAGAAACATGGGGTACAACCTATGACACATATCTCACGTCCATTATTGGAATACAAAAAAGGGCAATTCCAATCATAACCGACTCACACTATACACAGGCATCGAGCATTTTATCTGATCACCTCAGCATTCTTAGCACTTCATAAACTAGTAAAGTATAAAATTGCCATGCTGTTTCACAGCAATAGTGACCACAAACAACCCATTTCCTATAACTCTCAAATGGTTTCCGTCACAACTAGAGCAAATTTAGTCTAGACACTTTAAACTTCCACAATGCACACAACGTATACGTGGAAAGGCTAATTCAATTCTGTGGGACAAAAATCTGGAACGCCCTATCGAACGACCTTCGAAATTCGCATCACTTTTAGCAAGCACTGAAGCACTATCTCCTCTCTGTCTACCTAGATCATCTTTCATCCTCATCATCGTTTCTTTGGTATTGGTAACTAAGATTAGCTTCTAATATTGTAGTAACAAGATTAGCAGTACTTCAGTTGCTTTTTAATGACATATGCCTGTTGCTCTGTGTTCTTGTGATATGTTGTTAATGAGCCCGAACTAGCCTAGCGGCTATGGGTTCATATGCTTTTTCCAATAATTTGTATATGTTTTTCGGTCAATAAAATTGAAAGTGAATTAAATTAAAATTAAAACCAGGCCTAAAAAAAAATTGCATTTTCCTGTTGTATTTGTATCTGTTGTATCCATTGTATCTCATAAGGAGCTGGATCATGATCTCGCTTCTGAGAGCACTTGCCTTCCAAACCACGCACCATATAACAAAGACAAAATGATGCTTGTAAGTCGCCGTGAAAAACGGAAAACGGAAGCAGCAGAAGTGTCCTGGCGTGCAACAATGATGATGATAATCTGTGGCTAATGGCAAAAACTAGCAGCGCCATCTTGGGGCACTTTGCGGGACTAGGCCCTTGGTGAGAAGCGAAATTTCGTTTTAGGCACCTTAATAAATTTTTTTCGAATTTTTGCATCCCAAAGGGGGGGTGCGGGTTTTACATGAGGGCAGCTGATACACGAGTATATACGGTAAACCGTTTTTAATCGGCAAAGATGCTGTGGCGGCATCCGCTACCACCCGGAGACGGCGACAAGCGGCCCGCAGGCTCCGAGCAGCGAGCAGCACGCGTCGTGCGATACGAGAGCGGCGCCTTGGAAGGTCATCGGGAACGACACGGTTGCCGGGGGAGGAGAGCAGCAAGGAGGAAGCTATAGGAACCTGTTCCGGGGAACAGGCTTCCTCTCAGGGGACGCCTCTCGCTCCCCACAAAGGAGAGAATAGGGAGTTTTCCTAGACCGCGTTTCCCCTCCGCTAAGCCCTCTGCAACGAAGAAGCCGCTACTGCGCCTGCGCGCCCATGGCCTTAACTGTAGAATTCTCGGTATCGTAGCAGATTGCGGAGAGTGTTGCGGGATGGCGGAAACAATCTACGAGACCTCCCTAATAAACAGAACCAATGGTTTTCACTGCGTGCTATTATATAGTGCGTCGTCCGTTCGCATCCTACCCGCCCCGTCACAGAACGCCCGCGAGGTGGTGCCAACAAAGCATCTCGTCGCCAATAGTTGAGGCAGAACTCGCCTGCTTGAGTCGTTGGAGAAGGCGAAGGAGAACACCCCGGATGTGTGGCCCTTGAGTTCGAAGGCCCGCTTGACCTCCTTGAACTCGCCCGTCTTGGAGAAGCACACCTCCCACACCTTCACGTCAGGGGTGAAGCCTGAAGAGGAGAAAGACCCACGTCGTCAGCTCCCAATCGGAAGCTCCACAACGGGCGGATCAGCTGCTGCATCCTGCGCTCTTTTCTACGGGGAATTTCGAGATTGTAAAACTCCCCGAACAAGTCAATTACTCATTCTACATTTTATCATTTTTACCACACAATCAAAATGTTTGGTGAGCCCCCAAATATATGGCGATTTTCCTATATATTTTGTTGCTCTTGGCCTCAATTTTTTGTTGAAATGGAAGGATTGCAAACGCCTTTACTCATTTGTTTTCTTTTTAAAGGGCAACTCCGCTCAATTTCATAAACATTAGGCTTACATGTGATTCCATTTTCCAAAGCACTACTAAACAGCTCTACGTCTTTGGATTTCGCGAAATGTGGAATATTATTTGCATAACCTTAGTTTAAACATCAGCAGATACCGAAACCGAAACTTTGGTTGCGTCAGGCAACATTGGTCTCGTGTCGTCAGAGTCATGACCATGTCACGTCGAACCACGTGGTCTTGTAACCTTCGTGCTGGCGAGGTACAGGACACGTGAAGCAGGCAGGCCGCTTCGGGTGGCGTAAACGGTAACAGCCCGGGGGAGAGGGGGAAGGGGAGAACACGAGAGAGGAGAGGGGGAGCGGAGAAACCGGACATGGGGAACAAGTTGGGACAGGTCGGGGGAAGGCGAGTCCGAGCGGGAAGACGCGCCGAGAAAAGTGCCAGCGAGGCAGCAACACAACATCGTAAGCTTGTGGATCATTCGACATTCATCACAGCTAGGCATCGGAGGTGCGGTCCGCGCTTGTATCGTAAGCAAAATATCTTTCTCAAATTAGAGTAGCGACAAGACGAAACAGACTGCTCCCAGATCTCAGCTCCAAGAAAAGCGCAGGGCAGCGCGAATCTAGTGCATCCGTGTTACGGAGATCACGTGGACGCCGTTGAGCTAGCACCAAGAGGGCAAACTCACGACGTCATCATTCAATTTCGCCCTGAGAAGTAAAA
>JAZHYW010057536.1:0-15689 GCA_037355805.1 Ixodes ricinus | reverse complement strand
CTACGTATTGCTGTTCTTCGATTTGCGGTTGGGTCAAGTCGCAAGCAAACCAACGTTTGACATCGCAGCGTTACCTCTGTTACGTGATGTCAAACGATGTCGCCACGTTGACTTCCGCCTCGGGAGGACGGGGGAAGGCTGGTTCAGACATGTGCAACGAGCGCGTACCTACGACTGCGTCCGTTGCAACCGGAGCGACCGGAACGACAGCTCTGCGCCGCGCGTACACACCTGAAATTAATACAAGCACAGCGGCCCCTCTAAAAGGGGACGCACTGCTACCCAATGCCGTAACAGAGTAGAGACAGACAGTTTTCTATAGCCTAAAGCTTTATTATTGATTTTTCTTGATAGGCTTGCAGGGTACAGTGGATGAAAAAAGAAAATAAAAAGATGCCGTACGCCGTCTTGGACGATCACGACTCTATACACGACATTGCAATAGTACAAATATCGCCACACGCATTTTCTACGATTATAAAAGACAATGTAATCTTAGCAGCGATATAGCAACGTAGAAATATGATTTCGTGATCAGATAGACGTTGCGAGCGTTCAGGATTGCTAACACTAATAACTTTTCTCCGGTGATGAAAACGCGTGAAACTTCGCGTCCTTTATACGGTACGCGCCAGTAATACCTTGAACTTGAGCACACGCATGAAATGCGCCAAATAAGAAATCCGGGCGATGTTCGAGGACACAAATGCTTAGAAAGCACCACTGTAGTCGAAGTAAACAAACACGACGGCACGGGCGTTTCTGCTGTCTTGAGAGTGCCGCCACGGCATCGCCGCACGAGTAGGTGGGTCTTCCCTTCTAGTACGTGCTGGGTTATCATAACGACACACGACGAAAAGTCACAGTCAAGGATAGCGCTTTTACGCGGAACGATGAGCTTTCACCACGCCGTCCACGTCGATGATCAACACCGACGCCATGTGCGCGCAGATACGTGCGCTTCCGCGCATCCCGGGGGAACGGGAAATTCACCCCCGCGGAGGACGGCAAGGAGAAAACGTAGTCCCTTGTTTGTGAAACGATAATTGCAGTATCGCGTATTCTAAACTAGAACTATTTTACGTCTTGTGAAATTATCATGCACAACATATTTAAATAAACTGAAAATTGTTTCTTTAGCGAAACTTTACAAAGGCCGCCAAAATTTTCAAACATACGATAATTTCATTGGTCCTCGCAAGTACAGGAAAGAGTCCGCACGTATTTTATTCCTGCGTGATTAATAGGCGGTTCTGCCTTTTAAAACTGAAGATACTCATTCACTGACACTTCCTTAACGCCATCGCACCAAAAAGTAGCTTCCCCAAAAACCGCTTGAGTCTCCCTTAAGCCTGTGACAATTCAGCGTCCCAAAAAATTAGGTATACACCAGCTGCTATGAATCACTACAGTGTAATTTTGTGGACCCAAATGCATGATAATACGTGAGGCGCTTCTCAGCGGACGATTTTAAAGTTGTAAACAAATCTTAGTAAAGATTCGATAGGACAAATGAATCGATCGCCGGAATTTGCCGGGTCATGTCCAACAATTTAGGAATTTATGAAAATTTCTGATTTCCTTTCGAGCAGAAGTCGTGATGTGACAAACTTCTTTGCCACGTATTAGAGGCAGGAGGTGGTAAGCGTCAGTTGCTGACGTGCATTTGCTCGTCAGCAACTGTCGAGTCACACTTAAATAGAAGCGTCGGTATCGGCAAGCTCAATGTTGGTGAAACAAGTGTGCGGCGTTTTGCAACACAACTGTGCGCGCGTGCGCAGCTAAGAAGGCAGCACGTCATTTACTCCGGAGAATGCAAAACCTCTTTCTACGGCAGCCTCCACAGATCCCAAAAACAGGAATCAGAGAGGCTGCGAGATAGTCCTGACGCGCGCCGCGGAAGCTATAAAGTGAAGAAGTTTCAGGCTTGTTTTTAAACATTTTCATGATTTTCTAATATAAAAAAACAACTTCGAGGCGCTGTTATTGATTAGAAAGATCACTCACAAAAATGTCATATACGTTTCTTTAATAAATGAAGCGTTTTTAATCGACATAGATGCGAACTAACATAGCCACTCCGTGCATTGACATGGCGCGTCGTCTGCTCGCATCCTACCGGCTCCGTCACTGGAGGGCGGCCGCGAGGTGGCGCCACGCAAACATCGCCACTAAGGCCCCTGTATAGACTCCCTGTACTCTCGCCCCCGACCGCCAAGTAGGCATATCCGGTATGGGCGACGAAAAAATATTAAAACGTTTCAACCTGCAAGTAGTAAAAAATAGAGGGGAGAGAAAACGAGAATGGGTGACGGTTACGTTTTTCTCCTAAATGCATTCTACTGGCGTGGCGACGGCAAAACAATGTTTTCGCCCATACTGGAAGTGACGACAATTCAAGGTGGCGGCGCCCTTGCGCAAACCATTGTCTGAAATGAGAAAGAGAAATTTCTCTTCGCCAATGCCCTTTCCCTCTCAAAAGTTCTCTTTCCCCTCGCTTCAATTGGATCTGGCGCGACACGTGACCGTTGTCTTCCCATGATCATGCGCGATTCCGTCGTCTGCTCGAAACCGACGCCATCACTGGGCCAGGCGTAGCGGCGGCTCCGTTGTTCGCGGCCCGACAGTAGGGTTTTTTATATTTTACCACAACTTCGGCGGCAACGCGATGCCATCATGCTGCGCTGTGGATTGCACAAACAGCATTGCGAAAGGAAAGAACCTTTTTTGTCGTCCCGACGGTAAAGGAAAATCTTCAACGGCGAAGACAATGGCTCCAGCGGATCGGTCGAAAAGTTTCGAGTGCCTCCGAGGGAAACTGCGAGGTAAGTCACTGTCAAACTCTTAATCGTATTACCTGTCTCTTTCGGTCTCGCCGATGAAGATCGCGTAGTACGATCATGAGACGAGACAAACACGGAACTATATTACCGGCACGAAGGACTTAGACACGTCTTTTCGCGCGTACTTGATAATAGAAACTGAATCGCTCACTCTTAGCTCGCTTGCATTGAGTCGGCCGATTTGAGAACGATGCGTGGGAGACTAGGGTGCTTCTAAAATAAAAATGTGGTATTGTGACGGGCATTATTGACGGGCATTACGTAAACACTGATTGGGCCTATCGCGACATATTATGCTGCTTGGTTGGCACGTTTATGTGTGTCTATATATTTTTATCTGATTAAGATGCTTCTTGTTTTCTTCCTTCCGATTTTGTGTAATAAACAACAGTTGTTAGTTCAGCGCCGTCCTGTCGTGTTTGTTTCTTTACTCGTGTCCAAGTTTCTTTGCCGCTGTTTCTTCCCAAGATGTTTCAAGAAACTCAAGCCATATGCAGATCCTTCCATTTTTTCACACCGACCTCTTCCGAATGTGCAATATTTTGCCTTATAGCAATAAATATTTTCTTGTTTCGTCTTTGTATGTGATTTGTCTTTTTGTGATTATTAAAACATCAATTATTCACAATGAAAAAATTGCTCTTGTATTTCAAAGGCTTTGCTGAAGGATCCCTCCGTCTTCGTTTTGTCACTCACGCAGTAAGATACGCCCGCGGGTGTGCGGCAAAGCTTATGCGCTTTGAGAGTGAACTCAAGGGTGTACCTTGCGCGTGAGAACGTCAAAACACTAATATATGTGATAAATCGAGAAACGTGCTGGCAAGGCAACCCAGCACACGCTATTTTTCATTTTAACGGAGGGGATACAAGTGAGTGTATTTGATTATTTGACGTGTAGTTTTATGCACGAGGCGCGTATACAGCAGACGTCGCATATTCCTCCGCGCATATGTGCACAGTTGGAAGTAGTGTTTGACGCTTATAAAATGTGTATGAAGTAAACCAAGCTGCTGAACTGACAAAACGATCGGTGATGCTAAAAATTACCGAAAGGTAGTGGTTTACACGCATAGTGGTGTAATGCATTTGCCTAACTCCAGCGATGCCGATTCTACAAATGCACTTCGTTCAAGATACTAAACCGTTTTAGTAGAGCGTACGTTAAATTGCGAGCCTTGCGGGAGTGTGCCCAATTCATGCTCAAAGCGACGGCACGAGCTCCCGCTAGCAACGCAGTCCTTGCCCGCGAAACTCTATTTGGACGCAGGGAGAGGTGCATTCTATGGTGTGCCTGCTCTCAGCTTTTGCTGCAATAAACGGGTAAACGAAATATATTTTCGCAGTGCATGCCGATGTTCCAAAAACTCAACTGCTTTTCTCCTTAATTATTAATCGTTTGCGTTTAGCGAAATTGGAGAAAGCTTGTCTTCACGCCCGAGCGACTCCAACTCTGCTCGTGCTATTATATTTGCCGATAGAGACGTCTTCCCGAACTTTATAACTCCAATAAAGGTGCACAAACGCTAGTTTTTTCATGTTAGAAAACAAAACTCTCTTTATATTAGAAAAAAAAAAGATGTAGTCCGCCGTATCCAATAACATGAACGGCCTAGGCACCCGGTTGTGCCCGGCACACAGGCGCGCGCCGTCGCGCGCGTTGCGGGCCCAGCTCAGACATGGCGGCGGGGGGCGTGGCGCGCGGACATAGGGCGAGGAGGATTGCCGTCGATGGAAAGGAGGAAAACGAGGGGAGAGGAGGAATTGCGCTATTTTTCCGTATACAGGGGCCTTAATCGCCACTAAAGGAAAAGTGTGGACATGTATTGTCCTCCGTGGCCGTACCTTCTCTCCTCCGTCTCATAGAGCTGACGTCAGGCCTAGCGACGGAAAACGCCGGGGGAACGGGCCACCATTCGCGACCCCAGGCCAACGCGCGCGCATGCAGGAGCGCATGCTATCCTGCACCCTTATTTTTAGTTTTTCTGGTGAGAAAATGGTCGGTTGTTGTGCGGTTGAACGTTACAATCACAGCCGTTATGGTTTTCGTGTTTGCTTTACGATCCTGAAAGAGAAAAAAAAAATCGAAAAATATGTGAGTGTGGGTAGGTTGGCATTGGGGGCACATGGGAATGCACCAAATGAGGGAGTACAGGGGGATATGGGTTGGGCATCTTTCGAGAGTAGAGAAGCGATCAGTAAAGTAAAATTTGAACAAAGACTAGCTGAAATTGAGGATACACGGTGGACAGCGAAAGAGTGTACAAGTATCTATATATGAAAAGTCTAAACACTACGTGGACAAACCGAACCCGCAAGCTGAGATCTAAATACATTCAACGAGATGGGGCCCGATCAGAGCATATCAGTAGAAAAGGGAGTAAAGGAAACGGAGAGGAAATTGTGGGAAGAGAGAATGCAGGGGAAATCAGCTACACAAAGTTCGCATGTAATGTGTAATGCGAAAATTTGTGGCACAAGACAGGTGCCTGAAGCGTTTTCCCCTGCCTTCTCCAAACCGCGAAATGGAGGAATTTATGGTGCCTTCCAATAAATGGTATTTTTTGTACGAAAAAGCTAGTTTTGTTCTCCATCTTCGATCAATTGTCATATAGTGACACGAAGGTGGAAGCTGGCATCTCAGCGCTGTTGGGAGCGGCCAATAAATTGAAATAAATCGATTAAAACGAGCGAGCTTACCATTCGCGGTCGCAAGAGTCATTCGTCGTCTCATCTGAAGGTCCGATGGCGCTTTGCACTTGAGCTGACCCTTGCTTGCCCCCTAAATTGTCTTGTTTTGTACGTTTATACAGCCTTGATGTTGGTACGCCTCAACGGGTGACCGGTCGCTTAGCTGTGGATGAGAAATTTAGCCAGTGCAGTACAACCGCAAACCTGGGCTTTTTAACGTGCATCACGCAGTAGTAATTCCACGAACGCGCGGCGGTACGAAGCTCATCCAGATCGGGCGGGGGGATCGAACCCAGGAGGTTTCGAGCTGATCAAGCTTTCGCTCCGAGCTGAGACGCGTTAGCCCACTCGGCTACCGATTCCCTTCTCTCCCCTATCCTCCCCCAAGAGTTCAGGAAAGTTGAGAACGAGTAGGCAGGAATAAATATAATGACCTCGCAAGGTTTCCACGACTATATTTCCTAACCAGCTCGCCTGCATATACATTTCCTTCTTACTGGCAGTTTCAGCTAACTTGTGAGAAGACTTGAAAAAGATGATGCACGCTACGCGCTTTGAACCCGTATTGTTCCCAGTTCTATTGATATTTCCTTTTTTACCTGGTTAATGAATGCAGATTCTTTAGTTAACGTTTTAAAATATTTATTTGTGCGCGAAGCCTTTAATAGGGAAGTTGTCAAGCGGAAAAAAGCTTGCTGCAGGGTCGACAGCGGGCGGCGACGCAGACGACCAAATCGAGTGGCGGGGCTGGCGCTCGTATTGAAAGGTGGCTCTACGCCCTTGGCTGCCTTGGCCAGTGGGTGTGGCGACGAAGGCGCCGGAGAGGAGGAAAGGGAGGAGAGCGCCGAAGGAGCGAGAGAAAAGAAGGGAGCAGACAGGAGACGACCGCCATTTTGACGCAACGCTGTCGGAGACTGGTCGGAGAAGGGTACTGCTGAGGCTACGCGTCGTCTGCTACGTGCTTATTTCTTTTCGCCCGAATAAAAAGTTAGCGTTCAAACGTGGAGAAACTTCATCCGTTAGCTTTTCAAGCCACCGAGGAATAACAGTATATCATTCTCTTGCCAGAGCCTGCCAAATAAAAGGAAAGAACCGAAATTTCGATGTCGATTCCATGCATTCCGCCGGGCGAATGAATGAAAATGGCGGCCCTCCTCACGCAGCTGGGACCAGCCGGGAGTTCACGCACATGCGCTCACGCCTTCTAGCTCTGCGCCGCGGGCTGATTGGCTCACTCGGGAGGGGGCGTTACGGCGGCGAGATCATAGACGGGCCCACTGATCTCTACGACAGTTGCTGGATCGCGCTTCCCCGCTTGTTCGCTGCAGCGCGAGTGAAGCCACCGAACGGCCATCTTGCTCGTAGACCCCATATTGAAAAAACAGCGCGAATAACACGCGGACAAGGAGAAGAGAAGGACGAGGCGCTCCTGTGTGTTCTCTTCTCCTTGTCCGTGTGTTGTTCGCGCTGTTTTTCAATATGGATTCATACAAACTGGACCAACTTTCCATTCTATTGCTCGTAGACGATTTGAGGTTTTGCTAGCGTTGCGGAGGCTGGCGGTAGCGTGCTATACACAGGTTTTCGACTCGTTCGTCGTCATTTGCCGAAGAAGTTATTTAAGACCCTGCCTAACCGTTGAGACTTGCCGTTGTGAACACGTGGACAATTTTACGAAGGCGCAGTGCCGCAGGAAAAAGGCACAACTCGTCGAAAGCAAGTTTCGCCGGTCTTGCGGCGGGATCAAAGCTTCCTTGGTACGCCGAAGTGCTGCGTCTCTGTGCCTTCGCACGCTTGGATACCGATCAAGAATCGACGCCGTGTGGACTTGTTTTGCGAGTGCAATGTGCGTGAAGCCGTATGTACTATCACGATCAATATGAGTGCGAACACCGCTCCGCGTGGCCCGCGGTACTATCAGTGCCCCCTGGCGATTGCTCTTTGAAGCATCAGTGCACCTTGGGGTCGAGACATATCGTCTCTAGCGATCGCCGCACCACTCTGCACTTCCGGGTCGTCTGCTAGCGAAAAACGGTCGGCGAAACTGCGAAACTGTTCACCAATGACGAAGCGCATTTTTCGCTAGCAATGTGCGCCAGGAGAAATTACTTGTATAAATATTTTTAGCGTCATCTTTTTTATTAGGAAGTTTTAGTAGATTATTCCCATGACTCCGATAACAATACCCGATACTTCGCCGACGCCTTTAAGCATGCATCATATTGTTATCGGAGGTATCAAAACAATCAACTAAGACTGCCTATTATTTACTTCGCGTGAGTTTTGCGAGAGCAAAGGACCACCAATGCGCACAGGCAAGAAGTTAGCGCGGTGCGAGCGTGGGTGATACCCTTCATCATAGAAAACAGCGCGATAAAAACGACGAGGACGAAGACACACACGAGACGTCCTCGTCGCTTTCTTTTTTCGCGCTGCTTTTTTTCGCTAGCAGACGACCCGGAAGTGCAGAGTGGTGCGGCGATCGCTAGAGACGATATGTCTCGACCGCAAGGTGCACTGATGCTTCAAAGAGCAATCGCCAGGGGGCACTGATAGTACCGCGGGCCACGCGGAGCGGTGTTCGCACTCATATTGATCGTGATAGTACCTCCGGGCAGCGTTTTACTCTGCCTACTGTATTTGTAATTGGCGGCACTCGCAGCCCAGAAACGAGCTTGATCCAGTGTTCAGTGGCGACAGAAGAGGGAAAGGGAAAAGGGGCGGCTTCAGCGGCGCGTTTTCTTGCTTTGCTTACTAGACGCTTACGGTAATCAAATCAGTAGTGCAAAGTCTTTATTTCTGTTGTGGCTTTTCCTGCTGCACTGCGCTTTCGTAAAAATTTCCACGGGTTTTAACGGCAAGTTTCAGCCCTTACACAGGGTCTTGAAAATCTTCTTGGACGAATGACGGCGAACGTGCAAAAGCGTGTCTTCAGCACACTGCCGCCAGCCTCTGTAAGGGACCGCAGATCGTCTACGAGCAAGATGGCCGCCCGGTGGCTTCACTCGCTGGAAGCGACTCGCCCCATGTACGGCTCTGACTAAGGTCCCTATAATCGAGACGGCTCGCGACCACCGCACTCTAAAAAAGGGGGTGTAGACGTTACACCCCTTGTCCCACATAATACACCCCAAAACTTCAGTTGGATGTACAGCGCACTGACGTTGAACCGACGCTGCCAAATTTCACGAGCGGCTTGATAGCCGAGTTGGACAACTCATTAAAATAGTTAATGTAAGTGTGCCTGACTGCAAAAAAAGTTATCGGGGTTTTTTAGGCTCAACTGCATAACCTGTGTTTCCTTTTTCCCGTAGACTTTGATACGTACTTTAGCTGGTTAATATGTCGTATCGGACCGTCATCAACACTCTCGCAAAAGTTGGAACAGTCAGTTCAACGTTAGCGCAAAAAAAAAACAGAAAAAAACCGCGTCTGCATATTGACTGCGCTTTTGCTGTCAACTGATTTCATCTGCGTGTCGTATGCTTTCTTTCGCTGGTCGGCTACACCTTCAGACGTAAAGTCCTCTATCTATCCTGGGAAAAGTGGCGCCATTCATTGTTGTGGAAATGCTCTAGAACGTGCCGCGCGCCACTTCTGGGAAGATCTTGGCGTCTGGAAATCTATACTCATTTCAGCTTGGGTCCAGACGCGGCCGATGCTACAAGCACGAGCGTGCGGCCCTGAACAGTGCCTGTACTGCATGAGCGCGCGTGCTCGCCAGGGACGCTGGAAGCCCGGAGCTCGCGCTTGTAGCATCGGCTGCGTCTGGACCTAAGCTGAAACGAAGATAGCCCAGTGCTGCGCCATGCCGCCATGATCTTCCCAAGGGATCCACGTTGCACGCGCCCTTGCATCGACGCACTTTGCGCTAAGTTTTAAAACATGAGGGGGCTTTATTCAGGCGCTGTTCCCGACGCCATCTATCCATACGCGCGCCAAACACGCCCCTCAACTCGACTCGATCGTCTGCGTCGCCATCCGCCGTTGACCCATGCAGCAAGTCCTTCGGCCCTTTCTTTTACCGAAAGAGAACTACGCTTTGTGGATATTACGAGAGAAAAAAGCGACCTGTGAAATACACCTTTGACGAAACGTTTAGATTGTACGCTCAGGTGTCAATTTTTACGGTCCGTTTTAGATCGAGCCTGGTGACCTGGGATACCCTATGTGACAGCATCCATGCGCGTAGAAACAGGATTTGACAACAGTGATCGTGTATGTTTTTCTCTGTAAGTGTTTGGTAATTAACTCGTGTCGCATTCGGAAACAGTTTTCGTAACTTTACTCCGAAGCTGATACCAGCTTCCTCAATCTGACTCTACCCTTAAAACGTCAGAGAGGTGAAAATGCTGTCACAATCTCAAAATGACGAAAAAAAAATTCTCCCGCTTGATGGTTTTAGCAGGAATTTTCGAGTCCTTGGACACGGTGCTTCTTTCTGCCCCAGATGTGATTTGCTAGAAAAGAGTAGCGGGAGTTTCGTCTGGGAAGTGGGGAAAATGACGCCGCTACAACCGTCAAGCAGGTGGCGCTGAATGTTTCCAGTTGCGTCGTCTGCAGCTGCCGACTACAACGGAGTCTGATGCAATCCATCCAGATGCGACGCGCACATTTCGGCTGCCCGAGAGATAAACAATGCAACTAAAATCGCTACAAGGCGTTAATTGACTTCTTTTGTTCCAATCGTTTCCTCTATCGGGGTTGTGCAAGAAGAGCGCCCGTAGTTGTGGCGGTTCTGTGTAGTTCTGGAGGGAAGGGGGCTGCAAGGCCGACCGCTCGACGACCGGCATCTGCCAGTTGAAGGGGCTATTGGAGCGTAAGCTCGCAGTGCGGGCTGGACCAACGCCTCCCTTTCATCGGATGACTCCGCTCTCTGCGCGTGACTAGAGGCCGGATGATCACGTGAAGAAGTCAATCAAGGGAAAAGTCCAACAGCACTAATGGTTAACTTCATTCAGCACACAAGTAGCGAGGTACGGATAATGGGTACTAGGTATAATGATACACACACATATATATAAAATTCTAAAGAAGGAATACTAGCCCATGTTATTTATGTAAACATTGTAGTAAACAAAAGATTTGTGAAAAAATATAAGATATCCAACAGTAGAATATAAGATACATACATACATATATATATATATATAAAATATAGCACTTCGGTCAAAATCACAAAGCGTAAAAATGGCTGGATCCATCGTTCATATAAATTCCAGACACATATAAAGCTAGCAGAATATCGGCACAGCGATGCAATAAATCAGGCACCAGAAAAAAGCGTTTTCTAGTTCCACTTTTTTGCTTTTCGATGAAACGTTGCTGCACTGGCCATGGGCCCCCAGACACCCTTCAAGAAGCTCTCTTTGACGGCCTCTTCTTGCGACCAGACTATGTGCAAACTTCACTCAAAAAAGGTGGTTAGGTTGATTGCCTGAGTAACCACGCCAGGCAGCTCGTTGGAGCAGAGCAGAAATGCCGCAGCATCGTAATATACCTTCCAGTAAACCACTGACTACTATCAAAGCAGCAGTTACTGAAGTCACTTTGCTGGAGTCACTTATTGCTCTTGCTTAGTAGCAAAATGAACAGCAGTTCGCGATCCATGAAAAACCCTGCGAGCACTAAAATAAACGCAGTGATTTGATCGCTTGCGTTGTCCACCAAAATAATTGATTCGCTCGCAGAAGCAATTGACTTTCAAAGTTCCTGATAGGAAAAGCTTTCCCCTTTTCCTCTCAAGAACGTCCCCATCCAAGTTAACAGACGGATCAGCCGACGCGCTGGATGAAATGGCAGCGTTAAATTTGAGAGTGTCGGCATCTTAGGTGTCCCGCTGACGCAGCATGTGAGGTTTGACTCGGTGTAGGTGGCCTTATAACAAACTCTCCTCCCGTTTTCTTTTTCTTTGGCAAGTTGAGATTGTTATGACTGGCCCATCTTTATTCCGACGACGTTCTGAGAGCTGAGCGAGTGCACCCGACAGTCGGTTCAAGTCTCGCGTCACGACGGACGACTGCGCGTCTCGTTGTAGTGCTAGTGCTACGCTACTGAAAAAAAATTGTTTTGGTTTAACAGAAGATCAACCAAAGTATACTCTCGCCGCTGACGCCGGGTCCAACAAAAGGATCTCCCATGAGTAACTCGCAATCCTCGCCGGCGACTACGGTATTCTGACGCGCTTGACATGCCTGAGAGTAAATCGCTTTTAACAAAGAGGAGGTCACCTGGCATAGAAGGTCGGAATTAAGGACGCGAGGATTACGCGAACAAGCATCGTCGCTGGTACCGTTGCAGCTGGAAGCGGGAACGTGCTCCCATGAACGGATTATCCGTGCCAGGGTTTGTGCGTGGGGACGCCCGGCTTTGCAAATGCGTATGCGCTGACGACGAGGCGATTATGGGAACACGCGCCCAACTGCGAGGTCATTCCAGTGGTGCCCTCGTGGAACCCCCAAACGGCCGAGGCAGAACTCACTAAAGGCAGGAAACATGAAAACAAGAACAACCCTCGGAGTGTCCCCGCGTCTTTCACGGTTGCAGCCGGAGGCGCGGCGCCGGCGTGCATTACCGGATTAGGTCAATACCCGACCAAGCGTTCGTGCGCGCCGGTGTTATTCTTTAGCTGCTCGTCGCCACCTTGGCCCAGGGACGCCTGTGATGCAGTTTCTACGGCTGCCGAGTGTAAGTGCGTGGGAACGGAATGTGAGGGGGAGGGGGGGGGCCTGTTGGGGAGTGCCACTTCATCTGTCGGCGTCTTATTCATTTCTGCAGTCAAACTTTCGTGATGAGCAAAATTGGCACTAGATTTCGAAAGTAGTTAGTAATTTGAGTAGAAGTTACTTCAAAAAGTAGTTAAATTAAAACTACTAATTACCCAAATCAAGTTGTAATTGAAAGTTACCAAGTTACTCGAAATAGTAGTTAAACTACAGTAGTTTGAGTAGAGTAGTTGAACTACGTCCAAGTCTGCTAGAGACCCCCAACAACATGTTGGAAAAATAAACGAATTGAATTGAAATGAAAAATAAACATGATCACAAGGTATACAGAATTTGTAATAAAAACGTATGCACAAAAAATGCTTGGTTAAAATGCTTAAAAATGTATTTCAACATGTCTATAGAATTATTAACTCATCGGCAATTAAAAAAGGAGCGTATATAAATGTGGTAATTGGTTTCCAGTAATTGTGAAGTTATTTCCGACTGCATTTAGGAGCTGGGGAACCTGAAAATTGACCATTTGTTTGCCGTAGCACGTGGCTTCCACGGCCCTGTCAGCTTAGGGGTGGACGGAGTATACGATGCAGGAAATATACTCCGTTCATCCTCGCTGAACCAAACATTTGAGTGTCTCTAATAAGTGGCGCACGTTTTTTCCACCCAGCCGCTGGCCTGCTCAAGCACACGCAACGAAATTGACGTCATAGCCTTCCATTTTTCTTTTAGTCGTAAGTTGTTTTATACAGCAGGAGTTTAGTCTGCTAGAACATGGCGACGTAATTGTTACCCACTGTAGATAAGTAATTTAGCGGGTGCAGTACGACTGCTAGTCTGGGGTCTTGAACGTGCACCACGCAGTAGTGGTACACGACCGCACGCCGGTGCGGTGCTCATCCAGATCGGGCAGGGGTGGGGATTGAGCCCAGGATCCCCGAGGTTCTGCAGCGCGAGCTTTCTTTCGCCCTACCCGTGCGCCCTACGCGCTCCGAGCATGGTGTGCGCTGGCCCATGCACTCGGCCACCGATCCCAGTCTCCGATTAAGATGACCGTGAAATGTGTTGGCTCCGGGGAAAAGGAGAATGAAGACAGGCTTTTCATCTCCACAAGAACAAGCTACGTGCCAGCTAGGCGAATTAATCGCTTAGCTTTTACACCAGACCCCACTGTGGAGATGAAAAACTTGTCTTTATTCTCCCCTTTCCCCTATGCTTTCCCCGTAGTCCACACATTTCACGGTCATCTTAAGCGTGAATGGGGGACTATGACGTCAATTTTGTTGCATGTGCTCGCCCACACCGGCGGGTTCTGGCTCGGGGAAAGAACGTGCGCCACTTATAGACACTGAAATGATTGGTTCAGCATCCCTCTAAGCCGAGACCAGAAGCTCCGCCTTCAGCGCGAGCTTTCTCCCTTGCTGACACAAGTGTGAAGGCACGTGCAACCGAAGCATCGCGGAAGCCAGCGAGCTCGCGCTGAAGGCGGAACTTCTAGTTCTCAGCTTAAGAAGGGTGAAGAGTAGGAATCCCAGTCACGCCGTATTATACTCACCTTAGGCTGAGACTGTAGCCAAAGCTATAGCGCGAGCTAGCCCGCGCTTCTAGCTTTGAGACGTGCATTTATAGCGCAAGTGCTCGTTAGCGACCTAGAGCTCTCGTGCCTGTGGCATTGGCTGCAGTCTCAGCTTAATGGTGAACGGAGTATAGTGCAAATATTTTGCACGACATAACTACAGAAAGCACCTTGGAAAGTGTTTTTTTTTTTTTATGCGAATGCATTAACTGTTCCATGGAACGAACCGTTGTTATCGGCCTTTGACGCCGCGCCAAACGGCACCCTCTCTGTCTAATGGAAGCCTGTAGTCTGTAGCGGCGAATTGCTGGACCCATTGGCTCCGTGTCATGCTGCCCCTCGCGCTCGGCTCTCGTGTCGCGCGTTGCCGGGGCCGCTCCTCTCGGCGCCGAAGAGCATGGCGGCGCCTAAAGCGTCTGCGGCCGCAACCTCGGCGGCAGCGCAACGTCCACGCCAGTAGACCGCAGATGAACTAAGGGAGCGGACTTTCATGCTTTCGCATTCACAACTCGCAACAAGTGATTAGGTGTCCTCGGGAGTTTTTCGGTGGTCGCACAGTCGTTACGAAAGAAATCATAATAGAATCAGTCCCACTGTAAACTTGCTGATGCGAGGTTTCACCGCGCTTCAAAGCGTAAGTTGAATACCGCTGTCGTTCTTGTCCAGCATTCCGGCTGGAACTAAGAATATTCTTTTCACGCAGCATCAAGAATGTTTGTGCGCACGCATCGATCGCATGTATATTTCATCGGACATATATTGTACAGTGGACGGCCGTAAACACATTTTTGACGCGCCTCGTAAAATTCTAGTTCCAAACGTACAAGTTGGCCACGTGAACGTCGATTAGAAAAAAGAGGTTTTACGGCTCGACTCAATAATGGTAAAAAAAAAAAAGGCAAAACCGGCAGCCGTACATTTCCTATTTCCCGGACGTTCGTCGTCTGCACACTGATTTCTGAGCTTGCTCCCAGGTGGTCATTGTTAATACATTTCCTATTAATTATCGCGATTGTCGTCTTCATCACCATGCCTCTACTATTGGTTCTCAACGTTTCTGCGTTCGGCAAGCCACCCGGGAGTGAGCTAAAAAAAAAAACAGTGTGCAGACGACAAGCAGACTGGCAGTAGGACATAGGAAATACACGGCCTGCGATTTGCTTTATTTTTAACATCTTGCTGCTTCCGAGTTGAGCTCTAGAAAAACGCGAATAAAACTTGTCGCGAAACTCCTTTCGCGTTCCCAATTTCAGGTGTGCACGTTTGGAATTCGATTTTTGCGAGGCGTGCCGAATGTGTTAGTCCTCACGGTCGCACCCTGTGGACGCTCTTTTTGTATCGCGTAGGGCTACTGTTTTGGTGAGCATTGCATGTCTCATAAAATGTTCATTTGGAGAAAACCGGACAGCTGAGGCGAAGTTTTATCTGTTGAAGTTTAATAGCCGTGTACATAAAGACGGAACGTTATGACTACTGTATATGTTCTCCTGAGCCGTAGAGCAAAATGAGAAGTCACTGGATTGGTGGAGCGGTTCGAGGATCAGCTTTAAAGGGACACTGACATCCCCCAAATGTTTTTTTTTCCTTTTTTGTCAGGCGATTCATTATGGTGTCGGAATACTACCCAATTAATATTTTGCTACAGAGTCACGTATTTTTTTAATAAAGCCAAAAAACGCATCTGCGCGAAACCGGAACCGAGAAGTGGAGAGGATAGCGTGAGTGGCGGAAGTCACGTGGCTACACCCGACCGTACGGATTTCTTCCTTCTCTCTCCGCACGTAAGCAGACGAAATGCGTTCGCTCCCCATGCGCTTCCTTTGCAGTTATGTTTGTTCCGCTCGCTGTTCTGTCTTCAGG
>JAZHYW010057535.1:0-12592 GCA_037355805.1 Ixodes ricinus | reverse complement strand
TTTATAAAGCTTCAAAGTTATGCTTACATTACGAAAACAAAAGAATGACGCAAAAAACAATATATATATGACACAAACGTTTCTTATACATTCGTATTTCGTTTTCGTTATTTAGACATCAGCTCGCGCAACTGTCCGCATGATGCTTATGAGTTCGTTGGCGTTGTGAAAATTAATGGCAAATGCGTGATTGAGAAACTCAGAAATCACGCGGGTTCAAAATAACAAGGAATTACGCAAACATATATGTACAAAGTTTAGTCTATAGTTTTATTTAGCGAGAGATTTGTCTGCCTTTATTGAGGGCCATTGCACCACTGTACAACTCGAGGGAACTGAAATAGTACATCCGTTGACTCAGCTTTTTATCCCTCAGTCGCAATTGCGTAGGAGTATGCCCGAACAGCATGTGGTAGCTTTGAGAATGTAGAGGGTTGTCCTTAGTTTCGCAGTCGTTAAATGTATAGCACGGGTCATACTTAGGATTTCGGGTCTTGGGAGTTTGTTTTTCGTCAAATTCGGAGGGTGTATTTTCAGAGTTTATTCTTTCCGAAAATTTGAAGCCTATAGGAGTTCCTGTCCGGTTAATTCAAAAATTTCCAAAATTCTGAGCTTAATTTCGTTATATTTCTTATGAAAAATAAACAAATATTATTTGGGTGTAAACGTATGCTAGATAAAAACAAAAAAATTAAACGCGCTTTTAATAATTCTAGTTTCTTCAGCTGATTTGGTGTTGGTGCCATTGCCATTGACAACACTAATTTGTCCCACGGCAATAGTTTCACACATCTGTGGCTTCAATAAACGTCAATACCATTAAAAAAAAAAAAAAACCTTGAGGTAGTCGCTGGTAAGCACGTATTCATCCCATCCTATTCTATGCTACCCCGCGGCAACGCGAGGTGGAGTGGTAAAGCACGTATTAGCGAAGTTTTAACTGCCCTCTTTCCAATTTTATGCAATCTCTATGGTCCATAGCTTTAACTGTTACAAAAACACAACCTCTCCTTCCTCTCAAAACACAAATAGTATGGCCCAAACTGGAAACCAATACAGAGGCTTTTGTCGTGACCCGAAAGTGTACAATGAAATGTCATCCTGAACCTTGGCGAAATAAGCGGCAAGACGATTTTAGAGGTAACTGTGGTGGAATTTTCCCGGGACCATAGACCCCATGCGTTGATCAAACTTAATTGTGAAATATCGTCTTTATTTAGTATTTTTTTTCGGCGGAGGAGGGGGGGGGGGGGGCATTGGCACATCGAAATTCGGAGTTTATCGGATAAATCACAATTGAATAAAATTTTAGCGGCGGGTGTTTTTCGGAGTTTTTCGGATTTATCCGAACACATGGAACCCCAAGACCCATACTCCAGCGATGTTAGACAAACATTTTTGAAAAAGTTAGTCGTCATACTGCGCCACTTCTAGACGCATACGACAAATTACTTTGATGTTGCTAAACAAAAAATGAAAGCAAAACAACAACATGCGCCTTAAGTTTTAGACTTGAAAGAAACAAAACACACACTGTTATATGAGTACAAACAGTAAAATATATTCCACAATAATAAGTGTGTTACACTGCAGTCTTAGACACCGCGCAGAGTGCCGAATGATCTCCCGATGCACGCCCTTTTAAATAAAGTAAGGCAAATAAATAAGATCAACAGCCGAAACTAAGTTGTTTGTATGTTAATATGCACAATTTGGTTTTAGCCTAAAACATAAGTGGCTAAACAACGCCACCCGCCTTCGTAAAAGAAGAAAAAAAAAAACATCACGCTTTTATTTTTAAAACCTGTCGCTCATTTGTAAAAAAAAAAAAATTAACCTGGCCACACGGGGTTCCGTTTACTTTTTATATTAACCTTCTTGTTTGGGAGATATTCGAAACGAAATGCGGAGCAGAGGAGAACACGCTTTTGCACTCTGCATACAAGACCCCCAAGGAGCGAAATTTCGAGCGGTGACTCGACGAGGTGATAACATCTCTCGCTTTTTTAGGCGAATGCGCGAAGCAAAATAAATATTTGTGTGTGTACGCTTACACAAGAAACCAATATCAAAACTCAGCATACCTCGAGTTACGGAATCGCATCTTTTCGATATAAAGGGTGAAGTTTGGACAGTGAATTTTGAAAAAGGTAAACAGCGAGGTCTGCACATTACTCAGTAGTGGTTACTCGAACGTTGCGTCACCAGAGCACAAATCCTATATAGAAATCTACAAGCACTACCTCTGGAAGCCGCTACCTTGCCGCTGGCGTGTGGCGATCATCTGATAGTCAATTCCTGCAAAAGCGTTCCTCCGTTTGGTAGACTGGCGACCAAAGAAAGCATTTTTCACTCACTGTGACCAGACTAGCTTTGGAAGCGTGGCTTCTGGCAAACGTTTAAAAGGCGGACCTGACGGGCGTTGTGACTGATGATGTTCGAGCCTTCAGTGGCACGGGCATGCATTTGATCAATGCGGGAGACTAGACGCGGTCGTCTGGCTCGTTCGTGCATACTTCATCTGACGATCTAATTTTAAAACTTGGCTATAATGCGAGCTCAAGCTGTCGCCTCGCCCGAGTTTCTAAATGTGGACGTTCGTCCGGGCAGGCGTGAAACGCTTGCCAATACGGGACGACGCGTGAGCTGTCTTCGAAGCAAGAAAGTAACGTAAAAAAATAGTGCCCAGATTTTCAAAGGTGAGCTGCTTGCCACGGCGCATTTTGTCACCAATTTCTATGTTTATCGTGGATCGTGGAAGTGTTCCAAGGTGCAGAACAACATTTATAAATAACGATCAGTAGGAAATAAAGTGCCCTGTTTTTTGTTTTGTGTTTTTAGAAAAAAAAGTGGGGGACTTGTGCGTATGCATTAGTGTTTGAAGAATATTTCTAGGTCTTAAAGTATTGTTTTTTTTAAAGGCAGTCATAAATAAAATTGCCTACCTCCGTGCAGAAAAAACAACAACAAAATATGCTATAAATGTTTCCTGGAGATAAAACGACGCTTGTTTGTAAGTATGGTGTCCGTCGTTTCTCTTTTTTAAACCCGAACTTTCATTCAAAATGTGCGAGCAGAAATAAGATATCGTTACAAAACCGCGACGTGACTGTTGAGCTGCCAATTAATCGTCTACAAAAGCGGTTCATTACTTCGTCCACCGAAATTAGTTTATTTGCCTTTCGAGGTCTAATGCAATTAAAACACGGTATAGTGTAATGAATCGAGTGAATTATAATGTTCGTATGTGTAATTTTTTTTCGAATAAAAGATAAAATACAAAAATAAGTATTTTTTTTATTTGAGAAACCTCCAGTTGTGCTGGTCGCTGATTGTTTTAATTAAATGAAATAGGCAGTGAGAAGACCGATTGGTTTGACCCTTCTAGCTGAACATGAAATCCTGAAAACCTTCAGGTTTTAGATTCTTTAACCAAGATAAGACTGCTCCTAACGCCATCATTCAGTAACAGCACCCTTTGAGAAAAACAAACAAACGTTCACCACGTGACCTTAATGTCGTACAAAAATTGCAACGAGCACGATCGTTAAACTAATTTATAAGGTTGAATAAATTGAAGGAATAAAAAAACAAGTTTACATTGGATTGCTTTCTACTCTAATTGGACAACCGTCATATTCCGTTCCATTTTAGGTCCGACTGAAGCCGACGGTGCAATTACATGGAGCCAATTACTCAAGCAGAAAAGAAAGGAGTTTAGTCCTGCACCTCTTGTCTTATAAAATACGCGACCAAAACTTCAGTTCGACGCACAGCGCACTGACGTCGAACCGACGACGGTACCAACTTGCACGAGCGGCTTGATAACCGAGTGGTACAACTTATTAAAATAGCCAACGTACTACGTGTTACTGACTAGAAAAAGCCCAAATAATCGGGGTTTTCTTGGCTGTAGGTCTTGATGGTTTTGTCGCCCAGAGTTTCAAAATTGTGCTCATTTGTTGTCTCGCTACTTAGAAATTATTTTTTGTAAATCCCTAGAACACAGTGTGCTCTCGGGTCAGAGGAAGGTGACGGTGCGTTACACCAATCCATAAGCACGGATCAAAACACGAAGTGGAGAATTATCGCCCCGTCTCACATGAGCTGCATATGTTGCAAGATTTTGGAGCATATTATTTATAGAAATGTTGTGAGGCATTTCAATACAAATAGTTATTTATCTTCTAGCCAATGTGGCTTTAGAAAGGGCCTCTCATGCGCCACACAGCTCGTAGAACTTTATCATGACTTACTGTCAACGGCTGAGGGTGGATGAGGGTGGAGGAGAAACGCACGCCATCTTTCTTGATTTGAGCAAGGCTTTCGATAAGGTGTCTCAACCTTTTCTGCTGCACAAACTGAGCTCCCTTTGCCTCGATGGAAACGTATACCGCCAGATAGAAAATTCCTTCTCTGGGAGAAAGCGCTGCGTCGTCGTAAATGGTGCAAGCTCAGACTTTGTTGATGTGACTTCTGGCGTGCCGCACGGGATCAGTGCTAGGACCTCCTTTATTTCTTGCGCTTATTAATGATATATCATCGACCATTACACTCGTCCATAAAGTTGTTTGCGCACGATTGTGTTTTGTACAGCAGGGTTGACAGTGTTAGTGATTCGGCTTTTTTACAGTTGGATCTGGATAGAATATCGGATTGGTGTAGGATTTGGGGAGGAAACGTAACCCTGTCCCATCATGCTATTTTATTGATCGTCATACATTAAGTAATAACACTGATGTTAAATATTTCGGTATTTCCTTGTCAAGCACACTTTTTTTAATGTTCATGTCACTGAAACTTCTAGAAAGGCCAGCCGAACATTAAATTGTTTCATTGGAAATTTACGCGGTGGTCCACGGAAACTGAGGTAGACAGCCTACTGCTGTTTGGTCAGACCAACACTAGAGTACGGATGTGTTTCGTGGGATCCGCATCAAAGGTACCTTGCAGATAAGTTAGAGAAACTTCAAAAACCGCGCGGCGAGATTTGTAACAGGAAATTCGAGTAGAAACAATAGCGTTACAAAGATTAAACATGTGCTTGGTTGGGAAACTTCTTTGCTAAGACGCAGAGATTTTTCGATTGGAGGCTCTTGCACGCAATTTTTAATGATTTGACAGGTACTGATAAAAACAAATACAAAAAATTACCTAACTATATTTCAAATTGTTGGTGGATTATTCCAGAAAAATAAGAGAAAATGTTCTCTAGAGCAGAATATAAGAAGTTCTAATTTTTTCCACCCCAATCGCTCAATGGAACCTATTCATCTTACGACTTTTTTTAATTAATGACTACGTGGGACCATTTACCTCAGGAAATGGTCTTGATTTTTAATGTTGTTATTTATTTTGAACGTTTATGTCTTCTCTTTCTTGACAGCCGGGGGTTGTATATTCAAGTTTTCTGTTTTGTTTTTGAGTTCCTTATAGAGCGTATTAATTCATAGGCGGTACCTGCTATATTGCCGAAGTTTTGGCGCTGCGGTCTTCCTTTGTTTTTAAATAAAAAGAAATTAAAAAAGAAGTTTTATTTTTTTGATTTTGATACGTACTTTAGCTGCCTAATAAGTTTTATAGCGCAGTTATCAAGCCGCTTGTAAAAGTTGGTGCCGTCGGTTAGACATCAGTGCGCAGTACGTGGAACTGAAGTATCGGGGGTGTATTATAGGGAACGAAAGGGTGTAACACGACACCCTTTCTTTCTTCTAAGAGTGAAAGCAGCGCCAAAAATGCTTCGTCACGGCACTCGTCGCCTTTGTGCGTTTGCTTTCACGGACTAAGCCAATCACGCAGTACAGTGAATGCGTGGCGATCCGTTTTCTTTTTCTTCTGCGCGTGATTGGGTTTAGCCGGAGGTGGCAAACCTTCTAAGACGATCAGCGCCGTGGCGATTCACTTCTTGCCCTGCTTGATTGACTGTGCTGCGTGATTGGTAGTACAGTCAATCACACAGATTGTAGATAGGGCTGCAGTTGGACTAATTAGCGAAACGGAGTATACAAATGTTTCTTTAATATTTATGGAATCTAAAGCGCAATTCTAATTCCGGCAAACGCAATTTCGCCACTTTGTTTAAGGGGACAATTGTTACTCACAGGGAGAACGGACACCCAGCAAGGTAGCGACTATCGGTTTGTTTCCCTTTATGTTGCGAGAAAAGCCCAAAAGTATGAGCACGAGCCTTGTTGACCCTGATGCGTAAGGGCACTGCACGAAGATGCGTGGAAAGACCTCGACTGAAACTTAGCCACAATAACCATAAGAGTGGCGCGTGACTCCAGCTCGTATGGATACGTGATTTAATGGCTGAAAAAATTATATTGCCCCAGTTCCCTTAAACAAGGAAGCGTATATGCGCGTTCTCGAAATCTCGTTAGGTTTGGAAAACGTTCTTTTTGACAGTTCACAGATTTGAGAGCAAAGCATTATTTCAGGAGTGCAAGAGAACGCTATAAGCACGTTACATTCTGCGCAATGAAGTCAAAATTGTGCTAGAAGCATCGCTGAATGCCCCGTAAGGCAGAAAAAAAGAGTCAGAGGTATAAAAAAAGTAAATATATATATATCTATATATATATCTATATATATATATATATATATATATATATATATATATATATATATATATATATATATATATGGGTTTGGATTCATTTGTGATTCAGGCAACGAGTGGCAGTCGTATTTTTTATTTTGCTTCAAATTTTTATATTTTGTGTAGCATGTTCCTAGAAGAACAATCCTTTTTATTTTCATGTCGTGACATGATTAGTTCCTGAGAAAAAAAATCTCAAAGAAGCGGGAAAGAACTACGAGGTTTTGACGATTGTCGTGTGTGGCGTTTTTGAATCACTCTCGATCTCAAAGTATTAAAGAGAGAACGTCTATATTTTTTTAGTGTGATATATAGGCATGTAGGTAAGCCGACAATATAACTGCTATTTATTATTCGTCGCTCCAATTTTTGTAAAAATCCCCAAACATGCCTCCGCGAACAACTGTGACCTAAAATGGGGATTTTATTTTGAATTGACTATGTTTAGTATCGCTTTTAAAATATTACCACGTGTAAAACCATTCATTGCCTTCCAAATTAAGCAAAGTTTGTGTTTTTATCTTGTACGAGTACTGAGAAATAAATTATGAAACAGAGAGGGTTTTCACTTTTTGTTCAACTTCAGCACGCTGTCTAAAAAAAACCCATTTTTAATTTTTTTATTTTTCTCGCGTTGCCTTCTCTTCACACCCTTCTTTTAGCCAGAATACATTTCGTTAATAGTATTTGCCTTGGTTTTGAGTTTCAAGCCTCTAAAAACGCTAAAAAAAGAGCAAATGCCGATGGTGGGATTTGACGATTTTCGTGCGTGGCGTTTTTGAACCACTCTCAATGTCAAAGTATTCAAAAGAGAGTTTCGATATTTTTTTATTGTGATATATATGCAAGTCAGTAAAACGACATTCCATCTACTATTTATTATTCGTCGATCCAATTTTTGTAAACATTCCCAAACATGCCTCCGCGAACAACTGTGACCTAAACTGCGGATTTTTTTGTTAGTCGACTATGTTTAGTTTTGTTTTTAAAATAATACCACGTGTGGAACCTTTCATTGCCTTTCATATTATGTAAACTCTGTGTCTTAATCACGTACGAGTACTGAGAAATAAATTATGAAACAGAGGAGGTTTTCACTTTGCGTTCCATTTCAGCACACTGTAAAAAAAAGTTTAAAAAAATCTAGTTTTATTTTTTTCGTGTTGCGTTTTTTACACTTTTCTTTTAGCCAGAATACATTCTGTTAGAGTTATATGGACTAGTTTTGAGTTTTAAGCCTCTAAATGTGCTAAAAAAGAGCAAATGCTGATGGTGGGTTTATGGGTTATAGCTGTATATTTTATTCTTTATTATAATATTCTAAGGGACGTTGAATAAATACTCATATGAAAAACATGAATGTCGTTAGGCGTATAATATCAAGTTTGCAATTCCAAACGTCTAAACACTATGAAATCGCAATTGCCGGGAGCGGGTTTTCAGACAATTTCTGCCGGTGCCTAGATTGGAGGGGCCTCAAGCCTAAACCATATGCGCTACATAATCTATACTACGTTAGAAATATCAAAGTGTAATATTTTAAGACATTAGAGTAAAATACGCTTTCTATTGGAAACCTAGATTTTTAAATGCGAAATTTTATATTTTTAATGCTAAATTCATGTTGATAACAGAACCAAATTATTTTTCAGCATATTTAAAGGCTTAAAACTCAAAACCAGTGCGTATACCTCTAACGGAATGTATTCTGGGTAAAATAAGGGTGTAAAAAAACACAAAGCAAAAAACAAAAGAAAAATATTAAAAATGTTTTTTTATACAGTGTGCTGAAATTGAACGAACAGTGAAAACCTCCTCTGTTTAATAATTTATTTCTTAGTACTCGTACGTGATTAAGGCACAAACTTTACATAATATGAAAGGCAATGAAAGGTTCTACACGTGGTATTATTTTAAAAACAAAACTAAACATAGTCGACTAACAAAAAAATCCGCAGTTTAGGTCACAGTTGTTCGCGGAGGCATGTTTGGGGATTTTTACAAAGATTGGACCGACGAATAATAAATAGTAGATGAAATGCCATTTTACTGACTTGCAAATATATCACAATAAAAAAATTTTGAAACTCTCTTTTGAATACTTTGACATTGAGAGTGGTTCAAAGACGCCACACACGAAAATCGTCAAATCCCACCATCGGCATTTGCTCTTTTTTAGCATTTTTAGAGGCTTGAAACTCAAAACCAAGGCAAATACTATTAACGAAATGTATTCTGGCTAAAAGAAGGGTGTGAAGAGAACGCAACGCGAGAAAAAGAAAAAAAATTAAAAATGGGGTTTTTTTTTAGACAGCGTGCTGAATTTGAACAAAAAGTGAAAACCCTCTCTGTTTCATAATTTATTTCTCAGTACTCGTACATGATAAAAACACAAACTTTGCTTAATTTGGAAGGCAATGAATGGTTTTACACGTGGTAATATTTTAAAAGCGATACTAAACATAGTCGACTCAAAATAAAATCCCCATTTTAGGTCACAGTTGTTCGCGGAGGCATGTTTGGGGATTTTTACAAAAATTGGAGTGACGAATAGTAAATAGCAGTTATAATGTCGGCTTACCTACATGCCTATATATCACACTAAAAAAATATAGACGTTCTCTTTTTAATATTTTGAGATCGAGAGTGATTCAAAAACGCCACACACGACAATCGTCAAAACCTCATAGTTCTTTCCCGCGTCTTTGAGATTTTTTTCTCAGGAACTAATCATGTCAGGACATGAAAATAAAAAGGATTGTTCTTCTAGGAACATGCTCCACAAAATATAAAAATTTGAAGCAAAATAAAAAATACGACTGCCACTCGTTGCCTGAATCGAAAATGAAACCGCCCATATATATATATGTATATATAATATTTGGTAATTCAAAGAATGTCAGCAAGCAACAAATATTTATGAGAGAAAGCTTAGTGGAGCTCATTGCATTAATATTGGTAATAAGCAATAAATGCTTTAGGCATTTAAATTAGAACTAAAGTAATAGTTACATCACTCTTTTTTCTAAAAAAAGATATGAAAATATTACCCTAATTATACAAATTGCAACAATTGTTTCGTCATTAATCCTCCCCCCCCTTCCACACGATTCCGAGTCAAGAGGTCCAACGTGTCAAAAGGTCCAACGAGTCAAGAGGTCCAATATTGGACCTCTTGACGCGTTGGACCTCCTGACGCGTTGGACCTCTTGACTCGCCGTGGATCTCTTGACTCGTTGGACCTCTTGACGCGTTGGACCTCTTGACCCATATTGGATCTCTTGACTCGTGCCTCAATGTGTCAAGAGGTCCAACGCGTCAAGAGGTCCAATATTGTATATCTTGACTCGTTGCATCTCTTGGTGTGAAATATGTACAGGCAAGAGGTGTAAAATAAGTACAGGCAAAAAAAAAAAAAAACTACAAGGGCACCTAAGCTTTTTCTTATGATGTGAGAATGCGTGAGCACTACCTTTGCCCGAGTTGTGTTGCCGCAACGGATAGCGCACTAGTTTCACGATCAAGAGGGCCTAGGTTCGGAACCAGGCCTAGGTTCGAAACTAGGATGGTTTCGTGCACACGAAACCATAGAGGTCATGTGACCAGAGTTTTTTTTCCGGTTTGGTCACGTGACCAGAGAAGTCACGTGACCACAGATTTTTTCAATTGGTCACTTGACCAGATAGGTCACGTAACCACAGAGATTACGTGACCAGATATATCACGTGACCAGAGTTTTTTTTTATTGTGTTGAATTGTGTTGGACAAGTCACGGATTTTGCCGACGACTTTTTCGCTGACTGAGCCAGGTAATGCTCACGCATTAAAAAAGCAGACAACAGAGATGCTAACAAAATAAGGTGGAGAAGAAAAATGTCGGAAAAAGAGCAAAAAGTTAAGCTGTGAAGACTTCCACACGGCAGGGGGGATCTCACGAACACGACTTTGATACATCGTTTCTGGCCGGTGATGTAATCAGTGTTCGTGCGTATGACCCGTGATTTGCTTGGTTTCTGAAGCGACAGATACGCGCGCGCTGGGCTGTGGGGATCGCTTGCTGGGCACTAGATTTGTAAACACCGGAAATCATTGTTGTTATGAACTGTCAAGCTTATAGCAATATTGGTGTGTTGGGGACCTGCAGCCCTGCAGGGCTGTGTGCCTTTGCTTTTCTACCCTTGACCACAAAGTTGTAAATCTGCATCTCCCGTGTTGCTCTCACCCGCGAATATCGAACACGTCACCGGAAAGGTCTTAACATTCCATGGGATGTTCAGACCTTTCCGGTGATATTATTTTGAACCCAGATGTTGGAGTAGTCACTACCTAAACAAAAAACGCATCTCAAATCGTGCACGATTTGAGATGCGTTTTTTTGTTTAGTAGTGACTACTTCAACATCTGGGTCCAAAATAATTGTAAAACTACTTTGAACACATCTTTCGTCACATACGAAAGATATGTCCATAGTTATTTGCTCTTTCGACGTCTACCATCACACTAAAGCACTATTACGGCGTTTGACGTCAGGATAACAGAAGATGTTTTTTTTTTAATTTCTGTGACATCATTTTTAAAAGTTGTAGTAATTGTTTAAATTTGTTCACGTCCCGTCAAAATAGCTTCCTTGATATTTTGAAGAACTTGAAGAGACAGTTTGCCCTGGCGCAGCATGGCATGTAAAGTTAGTCATATTTCCATTCGCCATGCCCTAGCACTGGACACACTAAATCTGTCGGCTTCAGAGATCAACGTGCTTTCCGACACTAACAGTTCTTCAATCGACTTCAATCTCTAAGACCCAATTTTCTAAAAGTGATTGAGCAACTAACCCACCACCATCTTACAATTCCGCCCGACTAACACAATCGCGTAATTTCAACTAAAAATAAATGATATCGACAGACAACTGTTCGGTAATTCGTGTCAAAAATGCTTAATCATGAAACGTTCCATTTCATGTTTATTTCACATCATTCTAAAAAATAAAGAGCAGTAAAGTAGTTACATATCGCTAGCATAAGTATTTGTGGCTGCTTCGTGCTTTTGAGTAAGCCGACGGCCCAGATTAACCCGCTAGCTTGCAGCGGTCATAACGCTTCAAGGAGACAGTGCTCGCATTCATTTGCAACACTCTATTTGACGCCAAGTGGCGTAATTTTGGCTCGTTTAAGGACGCCCTTCAATGATATTTGAGCTTCTTCCCATGTTGTGTTATTTACCATTTTAGTGATTCGGTGAACTCAGTGAATAAAAACTAAAGCATAAAATAGTAGCGCATCATATTTTTAATAGAACATACGAGAACCCGGGACTGGACAAAGTTACCCAAGGAAGTATTTGCGATTACAAATACTGAGATACATGAAAAGGAAGGCTAAACGCGAGATGCTGAGGTACATTTGCATTTTATATCTCGGGAATTTGAGAGACACTTCCGTAGAAATGGCATCAATGTGTCCTTAGAACAGAGAGACTGGAACACAAATACTAAATTCTACAAGTCCAAAATATGTCGCCAGGCATTATTCATTATTTAACACTGAAATACATATACATTGTGGCAAATAGTATCTGTCTACTTGCCGCCAATAGCTATGTAGTAGTTGTATTGTTCAAAATCATTCAAATAGGTCAAACAGTCAGTAACCGTCACAAGCAGCCATTAATAGCAATATAATTATAAACAGAGAAGATAAAAATAAGGCTCGATGGACCTCTTGACGCGTTGGACCTCTTGAACAAGTTGGACCTTTTGACCCGTTGGACCTCTTGACGCGTTGGACCTTTTGACTCGTTGGACCTCTTGACGCGTTGGACCTCTTGACACAGATTGGACCTTTTGACTCGTTGGACCTCTTGACGCGTTGGACCTTTTGACTCGAATTGAACCTTTTGACTCGTTGGACCTCTTGACTCGGCTGTCACGTGGCTATTGGACCTCTTGACTGGTTGGACCTCTTGACTCGTTGGACCTCTTGACCATAAGCG
>JAZHYW010057532.1:0-31671 GCA_037355805.1 Ixodes ricinus | reverse complement strand
TGGCTAAGATCAAGGCTCGAGCTCGTCGACAGTTTCAACGCAAGTTTCGTCTCCCTGTGGCCCGCGTCCCTCAGTCGCGCGTCACCGGGGCCCCACCCTGCTGCCACGGAAGATGCCGCCGCCATCCCAGGCCCCGCCGAAGGCTCAGTCCTTCGTGTTCTCGGCACCCGCCGAAGTCCCTGTCGACGAAATCATCGACAGCTTGTATCGCCTCGTTGGTGAGGACAGTTTGACGCACTTGCAACATTTTGGCGCAATGAAGTTCCTGGCTGCAGTTGGTTCGACGGCAGCTGCAGACAAGATGGTAGCGCAGGGCCACCTGCTGCTTCGAAACGTCGTGGTCCCGCTCGAGCAGGTGGGACCGCGTATCATCCACGTGACGGTCTTCCGGCTCCTCCCTACGTCCCCGACGACACCCTCCAAGCTGTCTTCAGTTCTTACGGGAAGGTGCTCGCCATTTCCCACCTGACCTACAAAGACCGGCCAAAGCTTTTTACCGGCACACGAGTCCTCCGCATGGAGATGAAGACGCCCGTGCCGAACTTCGTCAACGTAGGAGGGCACCGTGTGATGTGCGAATACCGAGGAATGAAGAAGGTCTGTGCCCGCTGCGGCCTGGAGGGCCACTTTGGAGCCGCCTGTCGCACACCCCGCTGCGACCGGTGCGGCGTTTTTGGCCACGGCACTGACGGCTGCAATGCCCCGTGCAAGCGTTGCGGTCACAACCACGCCACCACGGACTGCACGCAGCGCCGGAGTTACTCGGCAGTGATTCGAGACGAGGGTCCTTCGGATCCTAGGCACCCTCCGCTGACGGCTCCCGACCCGCCCGACAGCACTCCGGGTGCTGCCCCCCAGCCTGCAGAGACCCACCCGCCCGCCGGCGTGACCCAACCGGACGCTCCCCAGGTACCACCAGCCGCGCCTTCGGAGGCCAGCAGTCGCGACGGCCCCGACTCGGAAGCCGAGTCCCTCCCCCCTCGTCATCGACGAGTCGGCAGAAGGCGAGTCGCCCGCAAGCCCAGAAGCCCAGACCGGAGCAGCCACCGCCTCCTCCTCGACAAGCGACCCAGGTGTGAGGCCACGAACTCCCGTGGAATCCGCCACCGACAACACGGAAAGCATGGAGTCGTCGCTGTCAGGGGACGACTCCGTCAGCTTCCCGGCGCTGGACCATGCGACCAAAGGGGTCCCCCTCCTCGTCGGACTCTGGACCCGGCCCTATACGCTCGACGGGTACGAAGAACAAGGTTCGACGTTTAAGTTTGTTAGACCGTCCCGTTATTGGCCGCCAGCCCCCGTAACTAAGAGGCCTTACTCGTCACTAATTTTATGTCGCGTTTCAGCCTTTTTCTTTCGATCATGTTTGTGTTTTTTCTTTTTGTAATGGCCCTTCGCATCTTATCTCTCAATGTCCAAGGTTTCCGGAATGAGGATAAGCAACGCGAAGTTGTTCATTTCGCCCGGGGTCTGGGCTGTGACCTTCTTTTCGTACAAGAAACTAACTTTTACGGTGTCCGCGATGTCAGAGATTTCAAAGCTCGTTTTTCTTTGCCGTGTTACTTTTCTTACAGTTCGTCGCGCTGCACGGGTGTGGGCGTAATTTTCTTTCGATCTTGCTTATTCACTAGTAGTTTTTGCACTTTTGACCTAGACGGCCGCGTTATCTGCCTCGATCTTTATCTCGGTTCGCAGCCGACGCGCGTTATCAACGTTTACGCGCCCGCTCAACCAGCGTTTTCACATTCCTTTTCGCTTCGCTGGACGCGTTTCTTTTAGAGGGTCATCCTTTTATTTTACTCGGAGACTTTAACTGCGTCATCAACTCTTTCCAAGACGTCCAGGGGCGGGGCTGGGGCCGCTCGACATGGAATGCAAAAGAATTAGACCGCCTTATTCGCCAGTTTCAGTTAGTGGACGCCTGGGAGGTTAAAAACCCCAACGTATTCGGGTACACCTGGGCGCGCCGCGGCTCCTACAGCCGTCTGGATAGGGCTTACCTCCCCGCAAACTTCCCGTTCCCTGTGACCCGGTGCGAGATCGTGCCCCTCCCGCCTGGCACGCGGTTTATCTCGGACCACCGCGCACTGCTCGTGGCACTGGCGGTTCCTGAGTACCGGGCTGGAAGAAGCGCCCTGTGGCGCATGGACGTGAACCTCCTTCGGGATCCGTCTTCCGTTGACGAGCTGCGTAGCAGCATTGCAGAAACTTTGAGTCAACACCCCTTCGACCCCACCCAGTGGGACGGTTTGAAAGCCGCCTGGCAGGCCTTGCTGGCCTCGGCTGGCAGAAGCCGTAGAGCTCGGCAAACCGCAACTTTGAACGACCTGATAAGGCGTATGCGCATTGTTCAGCGGGGTGGAGCAGGTACCTTGCTCATGCAAGAGTACCTGAGCGTGCTTCGGGCGCGCTACAGCCGCGTACTTCGGTACAACTCTCGAACCGCCAGTGCCCAATTCCTGAGGGGTAGACCTGTGTCCGACCCCGAGGTTCTGAGGTATTTGCGCGTGTCTGGTGGGAGGGGCGGGACCTCTACGCGGGTTTCGGAGGTGGTCCTGCCAGACGGCAGTGTGTCATCCAGGCAGGATGACATAGACGCCGTGTTCCGGGAGTATTTCTCCCGCTTGTACGCTTCGGCTCAAAGTGATACCCCTTGTGAATTTGCCGCGGACGTACGTCAGTTTTGTGGGGACCTCCCCGGCGTTCCGACTGAGATGAGCGAGAGGTTGGTGCGTCCCGCCACCCGTCAGGAGGTGGTGGACGTATTGCGTTCCATGAAGACCGGCTCAGCCCCGGGCCCGGATGGCTTGCCTACAGAATTTTACTCGAAGTTTTGGGACGTTTTGGGCGACGCGCTGGTGAAGGTTATAAACACATTTCTAGATTCGGGCTACGCCCCTGATTCGTTTAAAATTGGACGAGTCATTTTGATTCCTAAGACGGGGGTTTCTAGCTCCGACCCTCAATCGTGGCGGCCAATCACGCTATTAAACGCGGATTACAAGATATTATCCAGTTTGTTAAGTAAGCGGCTTCGCGATATTTTGCCCGTGATCATTAGTCCGTTTCAGACCTGCAGCGTCCCCGGGCGCACGATCTTTTCTTCTTTAACTTTGACGAGAGACCTTTTTACATACGCGAGTTCAAGATCTTTTAACGGTTGTTTCATATCCCTTGATCAAGCCAAAGCTTTCGACAGAGTGGAGCACAATTACCTCTTTTGTGTCTTAGCTTCGTTTGGATTTTCTAGTCTGTTTATAAATTTGTTAGAAAGTTTGTACTCAAACATGTCTAGTGAGCTTTTAGTAAACGGGCGCCTGACAGCGGCTTTCCCCGTGACGAGAGGAGTGCGTCAGGGCTGCCCGTTATCGCCACTGCTTTTTGTTTTGTGTATCGATCCTTTGCTACGTAGAATTCACACAAGTGAAAATGTTCGGGGTTTTCCGCTTCCGGGGCTAAGTACAGTTTCTGTTTCAGCGTATGCTGATGATGTTTCTTTATTTTTGCGCGACAGTGACAGTTTTCTGGCGGTAGACCGTATCTTTTCGAACTACGCCGCGCTATCTGGGGCCCAATTGAACCCCAGGAAAAGTCAGGCTTTGTCTTTTGGTTCGTTCCCGCGTAATTCACTTGGTGCTATCCCGTTCGTCCAAACTGTTCATGTACTAGGCGTACCTTTCTCGCGCGAGGGAGTGTCACCCCTGACTTGGGACGAGGTCTTTGGTGAAGCTCGAACACAAGTTCGACTGGCGTCGGAGTTTGAATTATCGCTTCGTGATAAAGCTTTTTTGATCAAAAGTGTAATCTGCGCCAAGCTCTGGTATGTGTCGCGGGTGGCACTCCCTCCTGCTGTTTTTACCCGACGTATGACATCTTTATTGTTTTCTTTTTTATGGGAAGGGAAGACTGAGCTCGTCGCCCGACCGGCGCTGCGCCTACCGCGGTCCAGTGGCGGCCTGAGCATTCCGTGTCTCAGTACGTTTGCGCAAGTACTGGCCCTCCGCTGCGTGTTAGATATCTTGGAGGATGTGGACTATGTCGGCCGTACTCTAATGCTGTACTGGTTGGGTCATTTGCGCCGGACGCTTGTGCCTCGGGGACTGGGGAACCTGGCTCCAGCGGCGGAGACACCTCTGCCGCATTACGTTGCGGCCGTCGCGATGCAGCGCCGGGTGAACCAAGAGTTACCCGGAGTTCACATTCAACAGATACCAGCATCCCGCGCTTGCGAGTCGCTTTGTGCCGCAGAGGTGTCTCCGACGCACCAGTCACGTAGCTCCCAGGTGTCCTGGGAGAGCCTTGTTTCTGCTGACGTCCCCGTGCGGGCAGCCGATACTGGCTGGAAATTCGGGTGGGGGTCCTACCGACGAGAGACAGACTAGCACACTGGGGAGTTGCTGCTACCGACAGCTGCCCCAACTGCCCTTCCATTGAAACCAATGAACATGCTCTCGTCGGCTGTGTTGTCGCCAGGACGTTCTGGACTCTAGTGGCACGGGCCTTCGGGGTGCGCCTCCTCACGCAGAGACGGCCCAACCGTTTCACTAGACTTTTAGAAATTTTAACGCGCCAAGTCTTGTGGGAGTTTAGGTGTCGCGCTGTGGTCCAACGCCGCCGTTTCAGGCCTCTGTTCCCCATGCTCCGAACTTTAAGGGAGAAAATCGCGGACTATCTGGAAACACAACTGTGGACGCTTGGGGAGCAGGAGTTCCTGAGACGGTGGCACTCGCGGTTTTTTCTCGTCAATAACAACAGAATTTTGCTGCGGCCTACTCCGGTTCTGCACGGAATGTGACATAGATGAGTGACGAAGTGTGGCCTGCGTGCCACCAACTCTGAGTACTGTTGTCAGAAGTGTGGCCTTTGTGCCAAGACCTTTGTAAATATGTAAATAAACTTTTCTTTCCAGTATCTGTTCTTATCAGCTTAATATCTGATACGGGTCCTATTTGGACCCAAGATATTAATCTTATTTTTGGAATGCGGCGTAGTGCTTGAGGTTTACCTCACCTATGCCACGGGTTGGCCTGGTATTGCACTGCCTCCAGGATCGGCCCACCCCCTCACGGGGGGAAATATATAAATCAAAGAAAGACTCACAACCTTCAACCTCACTCGGTCCACGGACTCCGAGGCGCTGAATTTCGTCGAACGTCATTCCACCTTAGTCAGGCAGGGACGGCCCATAAGCCTACCAGCGCCGGAGAAACTCGTGCTTGCGGTTCGTGCGACAAGGCGCTCGGCGAAGAACTCTCTCCACCGGTCGACTTGGCGTCCACCCGGAGAGGCGCGGTGTAGTAGATGCGCCACGGAAAAGAGGCCCGAACCTTCATTCTCTACCGAACTGAGTTGCGCAGAGGTGGAGCCAGATCAAATTTCAGCGCTAACCGTTATCTTATGGTGAATTCCACTCGTAGATCCGGAGCGCTTTCCAAAATCCGCGAGGGAGGCAAAATTCCGCTCCGTGGGATCCGCTCCGAATCGACGAGCGGAAGATGGACTCGCCTTTTGGACTCACTCACTCACTCAAAATGGCCGCTGCTCGAACTTCACGAGACCACCAGCACCTCAGCCGACTGAACTTTCTGACAACGGTCGCTGCTTAGCTGCAGAAATAACACATGACACAGGCCGGGCGAAATTATACGTACCACGGAGCACATGTCACAAATAACGAGGAAGACGTCCGCATTCGGCACCGTCACTTACCTTTCGGCCGCCTCGAAGCGGCGGGCCACGCACAGCGACTGCCATCGGTGGAGTTAAGATTGCTGGTACGACTTTAATGAACACGGAGGTAACAAACCAGTAACTGGCACGGTTGTTGCCTCAATCTGTTCTTGCTTTATTGAACGAAAAAACGCTGGCGGCATGCGGTGTAAAAAAGTAAACAGTCAATGGCGGCAAAATGAACAGGCCTTGCGTCTGCCTCCTTCAGATTTTTTGCCGTTCTTTTTCTCGCTTTTTCCTCTCAGGATCACAGCATGTCAGCGCTTCCGATTTGTCACGCTCCTGTCCCGGCTTTCCATCCCTGATCTATGCGAGGTAGGAGCGTTCGAGCCGTCGCAATCCTGCGTAAACAACCGACGCATCCGAACAGAATCAGAATCGGACCGATCGGTCCGGCCGGCGACCTCGCCAACCTCGCCGTGCATGCGCACTTTCTAGTTAATAAGTAAATGACGTATGCGCTCTGTCAAGTTCCGGATAGGTGTGTGAAATCCTGCGGAGCAAGTTCGGCGGAGTTGGAGGCGCGGGCGGGTGTTGCCAGAGATCTACGAGCGGAGGATGACCAACTCGAGCCAGATCTTCGAGTGAACATGCGCGCTCGAAATGGAGCGCTTGAGATCTGCGAGCGCAATTCACCATTATTCACAACTTACGATTTTCTGCAAATTTCAATGGGAAAAGGGCGGCTGACGGAGGTCTCAGATAAATAGAGCTCTGTGGCTTCAGAAGCCGAAAACGGGGCAAGAGTTTGCCCCACATTCCCAATGAAATTTTCAGAAAATCCAACGAGTAGAGGGGCTTAAAGCGATAAACATTCAACGGGCAATGCAACGATTTTAATGTTGAAAGAATTGGCAGTTTGCATTTTTTATATTGTTGATGCAAGCCCAAGTGACCAAAAACGTGTCACCTTTCCCCGAAAAGCTCGCTATTCTGCTGCGTAATCGCAAAGCAAGAAACGAATTATTTGCCGATCTGCAGCCGCCTGTCGGGGTTACGGGAACTAAAATGACACGGTCTCTGGGGGTACGCGGAAGTCAACAAAACCTGTCCCCCTCCGCTGCTACACTTGCCGTCAGCCCCATGGCGAACGGTCCTTCGTGTCGGTCGTTCGCGGCGACCTTCGACGAGGCTAATCCTTTCAAAGTGGACAATCGCGGAGGAAGCGGCTGGTCTCTGAAGAGAGGACCCAGGGCAAACCACGTGAACCCCCAGAGCAAAGGCCGTAGCGCTCTCCCTCGTGACGTCGCGAAGGAAGGCTATCGGGGCGCGCGGGCGAAGTGAAGGCAACGCGCGTGGATCGACCGTCGTAACGCGCTTTTAGTCACATACACGTGTCTTGTTAGCTAAAATGAAAGCTGCACATAGCAACGGGTCTCGAAAACATTTTATTACACGGGCAAAATATTGGCACCGCTAAATAATCGGGATGAAATGGTACGGGGCCACGCATTGAGCCAACGCAATAATTGCTGTAGGAATGCATATATTACACAGAAATACTTCTGACAAAATGGCGAGACACGGAGTGATTGGACACAGCAAAACAAATCACAGTTCAAAATCAGGTAGACATAGTCAACGCGGACACGGCTAGACAAGCGTCACTTACGATCATGTAAGCGATGTTATCGCGTGCAGTCACTGAATTCTTGCATCATACTCCGGCCACACGGCAAAAGTAATGTAATTTCGATCGAATGACAATATGGGGTCGACAAATCAGCTTGCGACGCTCATATAATCACTAAGAAGACCTCGATCTGATTAAGTCCCATATCATTTAATGAAAATATATTAACTTTTCCGTGGCAGGGGTACTAAGCTTACTATTTACAGTCAACTAATTTACTTCTCCCTATGGGCTCGAGCTGCCTGTAGAACAAAATATCAGATTTTGTATACAATAATACTAATACCTTAAATACAGTTAAGATTCTAGTATAAAAGCGGAAAATGCAATAAAATAAATGAGTATAAATAAACACATAAGCACAAACAACACACTTTGTATAGTCACACTGAAACTTGTTATTCACCTTCCAGTGAAAACTAGAATATTACCACGCATACTGTAAAACTCTTAATCGTTCGCGAGCCCTTCATTTTCGAATTTCGCGAATTGAAAAATTCGCGAAATTTAAGGGCACGCGAAAATTTCGATCTTTAAGAATTTCAATGCAGGCATCTGGAATTCGCGAAATTTAGTGGCCGCGATTCTGTCCTTTGTGACCGATTCGCGAAAATAGGGCCGCGAAATTAAAGGGTTTTACAGTATTTACAAATGTCGACGCAACCGCACACGGATAACGACGAACAAGATGCCATTCTGTCACGAAAAACAAAAACGAAAAAACAACCCGACTGCAGCACTTTACTCTGCGTCCCACATGACCAAGAAAGCCCGTAAATAAGTTGTTACTCACTTGTCGATCGTATCCATACGTCCCACAATATCCGTGGCGAAAACATTTGAACACGAACTTTAGGTCTATCGATAATCGACCAGTGTTATCGTTGGCTGGTTGCCACATATGTCACTCAAACCGTAGCAGGACTTGTTCCGCGAATCCATGTAAATGCCGTAGCATCAAGCGAACACAAAAAGAAACTACCCGAGACTGCGGTGACGATCAAGAAACCACAGGAAGGATCAAAAGAACCACACACACACCACGAGCAGCGAGCGGCAGCGGTGTGGGAGGCTTAACCAGCTCAACGTCGTCGACCCATCTCTTGCTCGCGTGCGCTCCTGCAGCGATGACTGGATTTTTTCGGTTCCCTTCCCTTCTCAAAGTCTCAGGGTTCCTTTTTAGACAGTCAGCAGCTCACACACAACGTAAATTTACCAGAATCGGAGCCCGTACGAGGGAAGAAAACGTCGCAGCGGACCGCTTCACTCGAAAAGTGTGAGGATCTGCGGGATTGCACCGATTGAACGTAGTCCCACGGTTACGGGGATAATCATAAATAAAAAAATTCGTACTTTCAACCTTGATAGCGTGTTGTATATTATGTTTATATTATATATATAATAAATTGTACAATACTGCGCTTTTAAAACATATATTAATGTCAGATAAACGCTCCCGAACACCCCGCGTCGTCGCGTTTTTTTCACGTCGATGCGGTCGGTGCCACAAACTTTTCTCACGTAGTTGCGCTATGGACTTCCTTCCTCCGCCATTCTGACGTAACCACTCGGAGCGCTCTGGCCTTCTCTTCTAGGAGGTGTTGCCCAGAGTCGTCACTCGAAAGTCGACGTGGAGAGTTGAGAGGCACCTTGACCTTCGATTTGTTTCATTTTTAAAAAAATAAGAACTAGCGCCCGCAAGAAAGTACGGTTTTTTGCTTTTCGTTCCATAGGTGACGCAGATTAATTTCCGCAGTTAATTGGCCAAAGTCTGAAAATTGTTGCACAGCCCCTTTAATTATTTATTTATGGGTCATTCCATGTTAAACGTCCCAGGATTGCTCTCAACCACCTTCGATTTCTAAAAAAAATTCATGGCCGTTTGCCGCATTGTTTGTAGCCAAGCCCTAAAATATTTGAAAATTTTTTTTTACGGCGTGAGCGCAGTTTTAGTTTTAAAAAATTGCGTAAAACTAGGTATCACTCTATAATTTATGAAAAATCATCTTTTTTATGAAACATCCAACAATATTTTTTTCTTAAATCTGCACGGCTTTCGACTTGCATGTTGTTGGGCTTGTGCAGTTTTGTTTATTTTAATATTTTTTAAAAACAATTAAAACTTAAAAATATTTTTTTTTATTTAAAAAATATTGTTTCGGGGACTCTATGTAACTTTTTACCGGCTGCCCTGCAGTTATATCATCTATAAAAAATGTTTAAACCGCTCAATCAAATATCTCTCTAAAAAAAATCCTGAAGTTGCCAAAAAGTGTGTCTCTACTGAAAACAATCATACGACTCTGTATAAGAACTGATATGAAATATCCAAAAACTGATATGCAGCATATGAAACTGATATGAAATATCCAAAAGCTGATATGCGATATATGAAACTGATATGAAATGGCCAAAACTGATATGCGACATAAGAACTGATATGCAACATATGCCAACTGATATGAATGTGTCCAATAACCACATCAGAAATAAATTCATATAATTTTTTTAGTATATGATGTGCCGTGCGGGCAAGCAAACACGCGGCTTGGAACCGCAGTGGAGCGGCTTGATTTTTGGCTTTCAAATAATTACAACATGAGCGTTTACTTTTTATCAAGAGATTCATACCCTGAGCCGTTCGAAATACTCTCAGAGGTATGACATTACTGAAAAAAATCGAACATGCTGGGAATAATATTTATTGCTTAGGTGGTCACCGAAAAAATCCGTACCTACAAAACGACCTGTATAAAAGGCGGAAACGCAGAGCTCACGATTAGTTATCGGGTGTGTTGTTGTATTCATGTTTGTTGTGCCGTGTATGGGCTCAATTTATGTCTTCAGCTGATGCTAGTGGTATGCTTAATGTATCTACATGGTGGCGTGAGTAAATAAAAATATTTTTTGTTGCACATGAACTGGGTGGTACAATGCCTAGCTGAAACTGATATGCGGCATATGAAACTGATATGAAATAATAAGTTCTGATATGAAAAAGGTGTCCAATAAACATGTCAGAAATAAATTCATATGATTTTTTTCAGTAGGGTTTTAACACATAAACAGTCGTTTATTTCACCCTGAGGCGGTCCAAGTAAAAATACAAAATATGGTGGGTTTGGAAGAACAATCGATTGTCTTTTGATTCTGAAAGATTAATCAAAGTAATTTTTGTTTAAAGCGAGAAAACAATTTCTGAAAGTTGAACTCTCGCGCCACAACTAGGCGTCGCTTCTTAACGCCTCTTCGCTGAACAGCAAGCCTCCGGCGACGATAGCTGTACAATTATACTTCGTTTCAGCTTGGGTCCAGACGCAGCTGATGCTACGAGCGCGAGCGTGTGGCCCTGAACAGTGCTTGCACAGCACGAGCGCGCGTGCTTGGCAGGGACGCTGAAAGCCCGGAGCTCGCGCTTGTAGCATCGACTGCGTCTGGACCCAAGCTGAAACAAAGTATAGGTCTAAAGAATGAACGGAGTTTACTGCCGCTTTCCCTTGTCCGTTTTTTCAGCTGCAAGGGAAGAAACGGCGGGCATCGTGTTGATAATTCGAGGTGCCGCCAGTGTGTAGCCATAGCAGCAGGCACGTAGCCAGGACTTTGTTTCGGGGGGGGGGGGGCCGCCCATGACAAAATGCTGTATGAGGGGGAGAGAGAGGAGGTCCCAGCAAAATGAAAGATTTCGGGGGGGGTGGGGGGCGGGCCCATGGGCCTCCCCTGGCTACGTGCCTGCATAGCAGGCCCGTTGTGCCCTTTGTATCTAGGGCGGCTCCTCACATTCCAAAACGCGATGCCTAGTAGCTGACGTGGGCTTCTCCTAAAAGGGAAACGCGACAATATCGCCGCAAAATCTAGCCGTCGCACATACTGCGGTTAAAAGCAGAACTATTCAGCGACTCAAGAATGTGCCGTTTCAAAGCCGAGCTAAACGTAAATGAGGCGTGAGCCTCCAACAGCGCGCACTCGTTAACACCACATCGTCTCGTCGTTTGAGATTGCTTATTCACAGGGCTTTTGTGTTACTGTTTAAATAGTGTCCCGACGTTGACAATAGAAAGTGATTGCGATGTCTACGTAAGAAACAGTAAGCTTACTAGTGGATGCTCTGACCCAGCAGACAGTGGAAGACCACAGGAGGACACCACCGCGCAAAACAGTAGAAATAGGAAAATCCATAAAGCAACAAGAGTGAAAAAAGCTTCTTCCCACTAAGATGTACCCGGCAACTCGAAGTCCCGCTGTCTACCTGCGTGTGCGAACCGTGACACCGTTGCACGCTTTGCCGGGCTCGACGGTGGCGTCCTGTGCAGAGAAGAGGCGCAAGAAACAACATCAGATTGCGGTGCGAGAGCTCCACTTCAAAATATTTTTTTTCCTCTTTAGAACAAAATTATTTTATTTAAACTTTCAAGAACAAAAGGCAATAAACTCTTCTGTAAAAGTCACCATGTTTCATATTTTCCTTTGGGCCACCCAGCTCAAGGCAGAATTGACTGCTCTTAAAACAGCAAAACGCAACCTTGCACAAATTCAGTTGTTTTTCTGCATGATATTTACTGTACAGCATGAAACCTTTTTTTATTTTATTTTGTGCAGTATATCTACAGGGCTGTCAATAAGAATTTTCAGTCACCTGCAGCAACGAGATATTTTGTAACAAAACTGTCAAAAATGCTAAAATTCTTACATGTTCCTTATTTTTTTAAATTGCTTCAAGCCAATATTCATGATGCTCATTACATAGCAATCCAAATACCGTGTGGATTTTAGCCAAAAATTTTCCACCTTTCCATAAATATATCTTACTTCTCATGGAGAAGTAAGATATATTTATAGAGAAGTTGACGTCGCCTGACGTATTGAGAAGTCCACGTCAGCTGATGTCGCCCGTCGATTAGGCATCGCGTTTCGGAGTGTGAGGAGCCGCCCTCATGATACAAAGGGCACAACGGGCCTGCTATGGCTACGCACTGGCGGCACCTCCGATTATCTACACGATGCCTGCCGTTTCTTCCCTTGCAGCCGGAAAGACGGACAAGGGGAAGTGGCAGTAAACTCCGTTATTTGTTTGGACCCAATCGTGTCAGCTATCGTCGCCGGTGGCGTGCTGTGCGGCAAAGAGGCGTTAAGAAGCGACGCCGCGTTGTGGTGCGAGAGCTCAACTTCAAAAATTGTTTTCTCGCTTTAAACAAAAATTACTTTGATTAAACTTTCAGAGTCAAAAGACAATGGATTGTTCTTCCAAACCCACCATATTTTGTATTTTTACTTGGACCACCTGAGGGTGAAATAAACGGTTGTTTATGCATCAAAACACACTTTTTGGCAAATTCAGGATTTTTTCTGGAGATATTTAATTGAGCGGTTTAAACATTTTTTTTATAGATTTTATACCTGCAGGGCAGCCGGTAAAAAGTTATATTAAGTCCCCGGAGCAATTAGATATTTTTTAACAAAATAACAAAAATGTTCAACTTTACAAAACAAATTGTGTTTTAAAAAAATATTTAAATTAAACAAAACTGTACAAGCCCAACCACATTGCAAGACGAAAGCTGTGCAGATTTAAGAAAAAAATATTGTTGGATGTTTCATAAAAAGCTAGATTTTTCATAAATTATGAAGTAATATCTAGTTTCACACTTTTTTAAAAATTAAAACCGCGCTCACGCCATGAAAAGTATTTTTTTTGTCAAAAATATTTTAGGGCATGGCTACAAACAATGCGGCAAAAGGCCATGAATCTTTTTTTTTTTTGAAATCGAAGGTGGTCGTGCACAACGTCTGGGACGTTTGACTTGGAATGACCCTTACATATACTGCTGGGCCGTGGCAGGGAACAACTTTTAACAAAACGATACCATTCATACCTGCAATAAAAACTTTTAACAATACCGTATCTACAAAATTGGGTGCAACACACGCCCCAAGCGCAAAGGAAAAGAAACAAGGACTAAATGCATGTAAAAAAAAGTGATAATCAATTTAACACTATCAATATACTGACAACAATAATTGAAAGGCAGCTGCTGTGTACATTCAGACCGATAACAAAAAAGACAATATATCGAGACAAAAACTACAATACATCATTCAAAGTATCACGCAATATATACAGCGTGTCACAAAAAAAATTTTCAGGGTTTTTATTTCCGCAAAAATAAACTAGGCATCGCCGAACGCTGATTCTCCGCCCAAGGGTAGCGCCAGATGTCACAACCAGATGCCAAAGTTTCAGCCCGATCCGATAACTTAATCAAAAGTTATAAGTGATTATCTGAAAATTTCAATGGGAAAATGGAGCCCATTTTCGCCCGTTTTCGGTTTCTGGTGTCATAGAGCCGCATGTATTCGAAAACTCCGTCGGCCGCCATTTTCCCATTGAAATTTTCAGAAAATCACTTATAACTTTTGATTAAGTTATCGGATCGGGCTGAAACTTTGGCATCTGCTAGTGACCTCTGGCGCTACCTTTGGGCGGAGAATGAGCGTTCGGCGAGGCCTAGTTTATTTTTACGGAAATAAAAACCCTGTAAATTTTCTTTTGTGACACCCTGTACATATTTAGCTTCAAAGAAAGGGAAAAGAGAGAAAATAACACTGAGGTGACATGCTTACGTTTGAAACACAGTAAAGAAGTCTAACAGCATCCTCAAACATTCAAATATCGTTGTGATGTACCATAAGCTCGGGAAGCTTATTCCAGTCGTTAATCATATTCGCAAAAGAAGAATACTTGAAAACATAGATTCTGGCCATGTACGACTGCAATGGTTTAGAATACTTTAGTCTGGCTGATCTGTTGGTAATGTTCCTAAGATAAATGTCGCAGTTGATCTTTACTTGGCCATGATAAATCAGAAACAAAAGCTTTATCTGTGCAATTTTTCTCCTAACTGCTAAGGGTTCAAGTCTACAAGCATTCAACATTTCTGTCACAGAGGACGTTGATCTGTAATTTGAAGTTATGAAACATACGGCCTTCTTCTGTATTCTCTTGAGTCTGTTTATGTTGGTCTTGGTTGCGTGGTCACAAACGTCTGAAGCATACTCTAGAGTAGTTCATATTAGAGTTTCTTTATGCTGTTAGTCTTATTTCCTTATTGCTAGTTTTAAGTTTATGTCTAAGCATGCACAATTTCTTATAAGCAGCTGTGCAGATATTTACAATATGTGGCTGCTATTTCAAGTTTTGACTCACTGTTACCCCTAGGTACTTAACAATTTCCGTTCTTGTGAGTTCTACATTCCTAATGAGATACTGTAGCAGAGATACATTCTCCGCTCACCAGAATTCACATAGTTTTCGTCACTCCTGTCACTGCCCACCAAATTATCATCCGATTCCTAAAAATCGAAAAGGCCAAAGGATTGGGGGTCACATATTTCTGAGCATTAATGCCAGAAAAAAAGAGTTTTGAATGTCTTTTTCGGCTAAACTGGACCTCTGTATGTGCCAAAGCCGTGTTGCTTTAGCATAAATGCTCACAAACGAGAGAATAGCCCAAGGTAAATAGAGCAACCGGGGTGGTTTGGCTATCTGACAGAGCACATGCTAAACAAGCGCCAAAACCAAAACGCGAGTCACACTCGTGGTCGGGCTTCATGGTCCATGGCACAAGTGACACTCGTTACTAGGAGGCAAGGGGTTAAGGAACCGTTTAATAAGAATCAATAATTATGTAATTAAGCTGAAATCAACCTGATTGATATACTAACCAAGTTTGCATTGCAAGGTCGGACAGTATGTTCTACTTCGTAAAATTCGCATGACACACGTTTCGATGGCATGCCACGTCCGCTTGATTGAGTGGTTTTGCCCAGAACAACCTGGAGGGCAAGAAAAACAAGGCTCATGTAATATTCTCAGTGGGTCCGAGAACGCTCATGTAATCTCAGTGGTCCTGAGAATGCTCGACAAGGCTCAAAGATTCTGTCAAGCTTTCCTTGTTTACTGCAATTTACTTGTAGTAAATTACTTGAGCAGTAATAAAAAAGAACGCTCCCCAAGGATCAAAGACAGACATGGCCAGCCCCGTCTGAATCCAACCATGATCTGTTTTGCACGAGCCCATCACGCGGTAGCACGCGGGCATGCCAGAATGTGCGGCACGGTGGCGCCGGCTTTTGGTGCCATTTCGAGTTCACGAGCTGCAACTGCTGCAACCACTACATCTTGCTTACTTGGTGCGCTGGGCGGGTAGTATCGTTTCATCCGCTTGACTGTGCACGGTTTCGATGAGAGTCTGTAGAAGTTCACTCCGGGGTTAATAGAGAGTTTTAAGGAACCGGAACAAAACACGATCGATAAACAAAAACGATTGATTCCTTGGATTGGGTGTGTGGACCGATCGTGTGCCTTGAAACGACTTTGGGGGAACCATATTTGCAGACAATCGGTACAGGTTTGGCAACGGAAACCTGCATCGGATTTGGTTTCCGTTGCACAGATTTGGTTGCGTTGCTACAAATCGAAGAAAGGGAAGCAAATAAAATTTGCATCCTGAAAATATAGAGAACCTAGAACTATGCATACCTACTCATTGTTTGTCTCATTTTTTTTACTGGAATAAATGCGCTTCCGTGTTACAAAACCTGGCGCCCCACGGGTTGTCGCCGCTGGCACTGTGAAGTTCTTAAATGCTTGTCTGCTAAAGGAGCAGACGAGCTTTCCGACAACAATGGCGCTCAATCTTTTTCACAATGACTTGGAGTTGGCTCTATTCGACGAAAGCAATTTAGAAAAAGTTCTTTTTGTGTGACTGTCTGTGCACTAAGAGGTGGTGCTTGTTGACGGCAAGGCATGGGACGTGCAACTTAGTGTCGATGGATGAGGAGGACGTTGTACGGCAGTTCAGGTTCACGAAGGAGGTTCTGCCCAATCTCCGATTGATGCTGCGCATCCCGGAGATGTTGACAGCCAACGGCTGGGTCTGGGTCTCGGGGGACGAGCCTACCCCAACCGCCTCTGTGACCTTGGGCTGGTGTTTGGCCGGCACTCTTTGACGCTGTCCATCGTCTCCAACCAGGTGCATCGTCACATCACGCACACGTTCGGGGACCTGCTCAGAAATCTGACCGCACGCAGCTGGCTCAACCCTGACCAGCTGGACATTTTTTGCGGAGGTGAGCAACACTCTTCTATACAAGAGGGCAGCTCTAACTGCAAAACACCTAGATCCCGTGCATGCATGCATGAGTGGTGCAAAATGTTTTGAAAACTTACGAATACACACGTCCCTAGAATGTTTAGGCAGCATGAAAGTTGTAACGAGGCATGACATCCTCCGGAAAAGCATTCTCTGCGAGAAAACATCCTGCAGGGAAAACGTCCTTTGGGAAAACGTCATTTGGGAAAATGTCCTCCAGGAAAGCGTCCTCCGGGAAAACGTCTTCCGGAAAAACAACAGCTAGGTAGGGACAACATGTGTTTTGGAATATCAAAATCCAGGATTTGGACTTAAAATAGCTATCCCAAAAGATATCCCTAAAGCCAGAATTAGTGAAAAAGAGAATAGGCGGGTGTATTTGATCAAGAATATGAATGTGCGAATGATGGGTTTTTAATTCGAAGGGAATAATGATTTTGGGCGAAGATTTTTCAAATGTATATTAAATAGTTTCTTTGAGCCTAGGGCGAGGGAAAGAAAGGCCGGGGAAGAGGAAGCTGACGAAATGTGCAAAAAGCCAGCTGAACTTGTGAAGGAACTGTACCAGAGCTTCCACTTGTCCATTTCTAAACAAAGTCATTTTTATCTAACTATACTAATGGATTGTAGTAGCCTCAGAAAGTACAATGCCTACATTTGGATGGAAGTAAATGGTGCATTTGACATAAAATTAAACCTACATAGATGCCCAGCTATACCTAATAGAGGGGATTTATAAATATACTTGCTGTATGAAAATATATTATCTTAATTACGCATGACACCGGCAAGATGGAACGCTCACCCCTTCTGCTATTCCAGGTGCTGCTCTCTCTCGGCATGCCAGGCGACCACATCACGCTCGGCGCCAACGGAACGGCCTCTTCTTCCTTCGCCTTTTTCACCACCGCCACGACAACACAACAGCTGATTCTGGACCAATGGATAACCCTGCCCTGGCAACCTGGATCGTCTGCAACCGGCGGGACCCTATATAAGGAAGCCGTCAACGATTTCTTCTCGGGGCATGACACCGGCAAGATGGAACGCTCACCCCTTCTGCTATTCCAGGTTAGTTATATGAACACCCGCTTTTGTAAACGTTCCTCCGTAGTGACGGTGTCATGCCCCTTCGACACTCTAGGTTTTTGTAAGCGTGTTCGCTTGTTGTTTGAATCATTCTTCGCCTCTTGCTTGTCTCGTTCACGACTGCTGGTAGCAGGCGACGTTGAGTCTAACCCTGGCCCCTGGCCTGGGGATTCTGACAATGTACAAACGCAAATACTTGATACCGTTAATAGAATAGAAGAAGGGCAAAAGGGAATTCTTTCAGATATGAAAACCATGAAAGAACAGCTGAAGAACGCGGATGAACAGATAAAACAGCTATCTGCAAAAGTGACCGCGCTGGAGGCCGAACTTACAAAATACAAAACCTTGCACAAAGACCCGCCCTCCAGCGAAAATCTGGTCACGTTATCAGAAAAATTAAATGATATGGCCTCTAAATGCGACGACGCCGAAAACCGATCTCGCCGTTCTAACCTGCTGTTTTATGGAATCATAGATGAACCAAGCGAAACGTGGGCTGCATCAGAAAGGAAGGTTCTAGAATTCTGTAGTCACCATCTTGGTATCAGCATTAACCCTGATAATATTGAAAGAGCCCATCGCATTGGAAGGCATACCACCGAGAAAAAACGCCCCATCATTGTAAAGTTTTCTAGGTTCAAGGACAAAGATAGCATCCTCTCCTCCGGTCCTAAATTGAAAGGCACGCCCTTCTCTGTGGGGGAGGACTTTTCTATCCCTGTCCGCAATGCAAGAAGGAAACTAATCGAGTACGCCAAGACGAAAAATGTTCCTTTTAAATTAACCTTCGACAAACTAAAGATTGATAACATTACTTATGTCTACAACTCTGAATCGAACTCTGTGAAACCATTATCAAGATAGCAAAGGGTAAACAATCCTACAAAACTGCCTTGCAATAAATCGACCCCTTCTTGCAATGTCACTAACACCCTCTCACTTTCAATATCATTCACAAATATACGAAGCGTAATTCCAAAATGCGATATATTATCATCGTTCCTTTACGATAATGACTCTGATGTCGTCATCCTTACGGAGACATGGCTGAAACCAGAAATTCAAAATAAAGAAGTGCTGACTAACAGTTCTAACTTTAACTTTTACCGTCGCGATAGAATAAACAAAAGAGGAGGTGGTGTGATGATCGCAGTCAAAAAAGAAATTCCGTCATACGTCATTCCAATTGATGGCGATATCGAAACAGCTTGGATTGGTTTTTATTCCTCCTTCCAAAAGAATATCCTGGGCGTTTGTTATCGCCCTCCCGACAGTGCTTCCGAGTTCATTAATATTTTTCATGACCAACTTTATTCCATACGCAAAGATTTCCCAAATGCAAACGTATTTTTATTTGGCGACTTTAACTTCCCACTAATAGACTGGTCCACACTTACTTCACAGGATGGAAAAGAAAGAAACTTTTTGGACGTCTGCCAAAACTTCGACTTAGAACAAGTAATTAATAATCCCACACGTGGGGATAACATTTTGGATTTAGTCCTTACATCTACTCCCGAATTCGTTACATCTGTATCTTTTCATAGCGGGTTCAGTGACCACAAACTAATAAACATTGACATCACCGTTCATACCGAGAGAAAACAAGTCACGACCAAGATAATCCGGGACTACAATAAAGCCAACTTTGCTTCAATAAACGATGCTCTTTCCTTTTTTTATGAATTTTACGTTGATGGCTTTAATACTAGAACAGTCGAGGAAAATTGGCGCCTTTTTAAAACTAAACTATCTCAACTCATCTGATACTTTTGTTCCACTAGTTAAAGGGAGACTCAAGCGGTTTTTGGGGAAGCTACTTTTTGGTGCGATGGCGTTAAGGACGTGTCAGTGAATGAGTATCTTCAGTTTTAAAGGCAGAACCGCCTATTAATCACGCAGGAATAAAATACGTGCGGACTCTTTCCTGTACTTGCGAGGACCAATGAAATTATCGTATTTTTGAAAATTTTGGCGGCCTTTGTAAAGTTTCGCTAAAGAAACAATTTTCAGTTTATTTAAATATGTTGTGCATGATAATTTCACAAGACGTAAAATAGTTCTAGTTTAGAATACGCGATACTGCAATTATCGTTTCACAAACAAGGGACTACGTTTTCTCCTTGCCGTCCTCCGCGGGGGTGAATTTCCCGTTCCCCCGGGATGCGCGGAAGCGCACGTATCTGCGCGCACATGGCGTCGGTGTTGATCATCGACGTGGACGGCGTGGTGAAAGCTCATCGTTCCGCGTAAAAGCGCTATCCTTGACTGTGAATTTTCGTCGTGTGTCGTTATGATAACCCAGCACGTACTAGAAGGAAGACCCACCTACTCGTGCGGCGATGCCGTGGCGGCACTCTCAAGACAGCAGAAACGCCCGTGCCGTCGTGTTTGTTTACTTCGACTACAGTGGTGCTTTCTAAGCATTTGTGTCCTCGAACATCGCCCGGATTTCTTATTTGGCGCATTTCATGCGTGTGCTCAAGTTCAAGGTATTACTGGCGCGTACCGTATAAAGGACGCGAAGTTTCACGCGTTTTCATCACCGGAGAAAAGTTATTAGTGTTAGCAATCCTGAACGCTCGCAACGTCTATCTGATCACGAAATCATATTTCTACGTTGCTATATCGCTGCTAAGATTACATTGTCTTTTATAATCGTAGAAAATGCGTGTGGCGATATTTGTACTATTGCAATGTCGTGTATAGAGTCGTGATCGTCCAAGACGGCGTACGGCATCTTTTTATTTTCTTTTTTCATCCACTGTACCCTGCAAGCCTATCAAGAAAAATCAATAATAAAGCTTTAGGCTATAGAAAACTGTCTGTCTCTATTCTGTTACGGCATTGAGTAGCAGTGCGTCCCCTTTTAGAGGGGCCGCTGTGCTTGTAGTAATTTCAGGTGTGTACGCGCGGCGCAGAGCTGTCGTTCCGGTCGCTCCGGTTGCAACGGACGCAGTCGTAGGTACGCGCTCGTTGCACATGTCTGAACCAGCCTTCCCCGTCCTCCCGAGGCGAAAGTCAACGTGGCGACATCGTTTGACATCACGTAACAGAGGTAACGCTGCGATGTCAAACGTTGGTTTGGTTACGACTTGCCCCAACCTCAAATCGAAGAATGCCCGAAAAGGTCTGCGTTTCATCGTCCTCGGAACCCGAACAGGACTCCGAAGCGCTGCTATCGTCCACATCGCACGTCGGAGTGGCGTCATAGGAAATCATCCCCAGGTCGGCTGTCCGCCGAAGAATTTCAACCTCCAACGGCATCAGGTCCTCGAGCGTAGAGAACGCCGCCATGATCGAAGCTCGAATGACAAAGAGGTTCGGCCGATGCGGCTACCTCGGGATCACTGCGCGACGGAACGTCGTCCAACGCCATTGGCCCGAGATACTTTTGATAAGCGTGCGAGGACCAATGAGAGTGGTTTCGTTTTCGGATGGATCCGAGGTTTGGCGGCCTTCAATTACATTTTATTAAAGAAATAATCACCGTATGACTATACTATTTGGTTTTTAGGGATACTTGGGGCGTCTAAATTCAGCTGTCATCATCAAAACACGAACTCAAAAACCACTTGAGTGTCCCTTTAACATTCGCTCTAACAGTAATCATGGTTTAACAAAACGCTAAAGACATTAGGTAATAAAAAGAAAAGATTATATCGCCTTGCCAAAAATTGCAATGCTCCCATGGCCTGGGTAAAGTATGCCCAATGTGAAAGCGACTACAATTCTTCCATTGCTCTAGCTAAGCAAAAGTACTTTGGTTGTGACTTGCCCTCTCTTCTAACAAATAATCCCAAAAAATTTTGGAAAGTAATATCACCACAGGAATCTCAATCATCAATAACCTTATCAGATGAAGCGGGGAAGCCAGTGCGTGATGCTCTCTGTCCTACAGTCTTTAACGAATTCTTTCCATCCATATTTACTAGGGAAGACCAATCCAACATTCCATCTGTAACTGACCTTGATTATTCATACATGTCCCCTATTCGCGTCTCCAGCTCGCCGCTCGCCCTCCCGCGGCGGAAACGGGAAGCGCTCTAGTGAGGTCCCCCGATTCTCCTGCTCAGCGGGCACGGCGGAACTGCTCGCGATCATGGCTCGCTTAATGTCGTTTCCGAATGCAAACAACGCTCTTCACTGTCCCAACGTGGTGCTGCAGCCGGTATGGGATTGTACCTTATTAGAGAGCTTGGGTATTGCGCATAGAAGCAAACGCAAGCGCTATGCGTTTGCTTTAGGGTGGCTTGCTCCACGTTTCGCGCGCGCATCGTTGCCATGCTTCGATCCAAGACCGCAATTTCGGGTTCCGCGCATGCGCAGCGTGGAACATGCAAAGCTAACGCAAACACACAGCGCTTGCGTTCGCTCGTATATGCAATACTATAACTCACTACTGTTTCACCGTTTTCCAACACCAACGAAACGTGCTGCAGTGAGCAGACGCGCAAGCAGGTAGGCGTTCCTTCGAACTGGAAAGGCTGAGGATGGCAAAACGACGGCAAACACGAAAGGAAACGAATGTTAAGAAAAGAGCAATAATTAAAAAGATAATCCATTTTTTTTCGGGGGGGGGGGGGGAATTTGGTCTGGAAGGATATTGGCGGCGACTTTGGAAGTTTTGCCGATCGTCAAAAGTCGCTACTTTATTAGCATTTTCATTAATCTGATTTTACATGAATTTCTCCCATTAGCTAGGGTTTTGTCATTCATTTTAGACTTTATTTATTTTATAACTTGGTAATTAAAAATGCTCCAATTGGCACCAATGATGATAATTAGCACACTTTAGATTGTCATACTTGTTCGCGTGTTTGAAATTATATCATATAAGCAACTAACTATTTTAGAGCTTGAAAATTGAGTATTAAAATATCTCAAGATTAATATTTATATTAATATTAATACAAATCGCGGCAATGTATGCCCCCAATCAACGCTACGATCACAGAAATACGCCATTTAACCATTACCGTTTTTTCTGAAAGGTTTCATTCTGTAATTCTTGCTCTGGGAAGATATTAAAGCAATTAATCTTCTAAATACCCCAACAGCCATTGAAAGGCCCGCGGTTCATTGTTTCATATGACAATTATGTGAGCCAGAAAAGGTAGCAAGAACGCACAAATATCCGCACTGAATTTTTCAACAACTACAGCATTATATGTTACCTCTAAGGTGTATGAAAGACCCTGTCTTTAAAGGGACGAACGTTTCCGCGAACAACTTCTTTAACTAAATAATTAGGGTGTGAGACACATTTTGAGTTATGAAAGAATCTGAAATTAAGACCGATACCGAGAAATTAAATCCAAAATAAAGGTAAGTTTCGGTTTCGCTCCAGAATTAAAATGTGCGTACTGGCGTAAATATTACGCTAAATACCGTTTTTGTTTTCAGGATAAAGAGGTGACCTGCACTTATAACACCTCAGCTCCCTAGTATTACCAGAAATAATTTGTGTCGCTCAGTGAAGCCAGCAAACTAGACAGGCTCAGCAGCGGCACGCACCTCCGACCCTCACTAAACCGGCCATCTTGGAAAACGGTGGCGCCACCTATAGTGAATTGGAGTCGCGAATTGTAATCACAAGTCTCGGCATCAATAAACTCATAAATAACCTTGATATCTCTACGTCATCGGGTGCCGACAACATATGTTCAAAGATCTTAAAAAACACCAGTGCCATTTCATCCGACATACTGTGCCTATTGTTTCAACAATCATTGTCATCTTGTTGCATTCCCACTGACTGGAAACTTGGGAAGATCGTTCCTATTTTTAAATCTGGCTCAAAATCGTCCGTAACTAACTATCGCCCCATATCCCTAATCAGTGTAGTGTCAAAATTGTTAGAGCACATAGTATTCTCCCATTCCGTGTCCCATCTTGAAAATAACAACTTTTTTTATAAATATCAGTACGGATTTCGCAAAGGATACTCGTGTGAGGCGCAGTTACTTGAATTCACCCATGACATCCACACCAATATGGACTCTGGCTCTCAAACCGACGCTATCTTCTTAGATTTTTCAAAGGCATTTGATCGCGTTCCCCACTGTCGCCTAATATCCAAACTCTCCGCTCTTAACTTAGATTCGCTAACACTTTCCTGGATCCGTAACTTTTTAACCAATAGACAACAATTTACCGTAACAGGCGATTTTCGATCTTGCACTACTGATGTGACCTCTGGAGTCCCACAGGGCACAGTTCTCGGGCCCCTTCTTTTTCTTATCTATATTAACGACCTTCCAACCACTGTGTCATCTACCATACGACTTTTTGCTGACGACTGTGTGTTGTACAGAAACATTAACAATTCAAATGACCATGATGTCCTTCAGAATGATATTAATATAATTTTTGACTGGTGTACCACATGGCAAATGCAACTTAACATCTCTAAATGCAATCTGCTTTCTTTCACTAGAAAGCGTTCAGTCTCGTCTTTCACTTATTTCTTAAATAATGTTCCCCTCCCCTCTGTCCTTTCTTACAAGTACCTCGGTGTACATCTTACATCTAATCTCTCCTGGATCACTCATATTAACACAATTTCCGCTGACTCTTCACGCACTCTTGGCTACTTAAAACGAAACTTAAAGGCCGCACCCGCCCATTTACGTCATCTAGCTTATAATACTTACGTTCGCCCTAAACTCGAATACGCCTCGCCTATTTGGAACCCCCATCAGAAGTACCTAATTAATCAACTAGAATCTGTTCAAAACCGTGCCGCTCGGTTCATATCATCATCTTATTCTCGATTTGTTAGCGTCTCGCTCATTAAACAGCATAACTCTATTCACCCTCTCGAAACCCGCCGCCTAATCTCACTACTTTGTCTGTTACATCGGCTGCATTTTAATCCCGGTCAACCAGGCTCGTTACGTCTAGAACCACCGAATAGAATATCTCATCGTCAAAATAATAGCAAAAGCTTCAAACGCATCTTTGGTTCCACAGCTGCATTTAATAACTCAGCACTTCCTAACACAATCAAGAACTGGAACGGTCTTCCCGAAGCCATAGTCAACATATCTGATAAAAAATTGTTTCGCAATGCCCTCTCCAATCATTTTTTCCCCCAATGATCCCCCACTGCATCCTGAATTTTGCTGTTTTGCTGTTCTGTTGCCCTTTTTACTCTGACATTTTTGCGTCAAAGTGATTTTTTTTGTATTGTCATTGTTATCATTTGTAATCATTTAGTTTGAATCATTGCTTTGCGGGTTCTTGTCGCGCATGCTAGCATTATAACTTCATTTTACATCCGTTTTCTTTTATCTACATACTTTCGCTTTGCATTCGCTTTCTTTCCCTGCAATCCAAGATTTTTTTTCTCTCGGAGCGCGTGTGTGTGTGTGTGTGTTTTTATTTTTTTTACTTTGTTTCTATTCTTTTGTTCTGATTGATACTTACCCTGAATGTACCCCCCCCTCATGTAATGCCCTTAATTGGGCCTTTGAGGTACCATGAATAAATAAATAAATATTAATGCAGGTTGTCAGTGCATCACTGCCTAACCAGTATACTCGTGCACAATAACCATTCACAAAGTCTACGTTTCTTTTATTTACACCAAGCGCGCACATGCGCCATCCTGCTTTGAAGCAGTGCTTTTCTCCTAAGCATGCCATTACGATATTTGTGTTTTTTGAAGCACCGTTGATCGCGGCGGTTTAATTCCGTTAAGTGTGTCTTACCGAGCATCCGTGCACTGCGGGAACGCAACACACGCAAAAGTGAGCTTCGCATTGTTGTTTCTCTTCAGTGCACCGATGCTCGGTAAGAAGTGTGCTCAACAGGGCTAACCTGATACAGTGAACGCTGAGAAAATGACGAATATCCCAGTTCATATCGAAGCAAATATCGAATAACATAATATATGAAACTACTAGTCGAAAATTTGAATGCTCTCACAATCCTAATCAAAAGACCACTTCTAGTCTAAAGCTAGTTTGGCCGGTCTTTTAATTGCATAAATCACTTGACTGTCGCCAATATCTCATTTCGTAGTCGGCTATCTTTCAGTGTTTACTTCAAATGCAGCAAACTGAATGAAAATGAGAATCAAATTTTTCGCACTCGGGTATCGCTCAGAATATGATGTAGCCACATAGCCTCTTCGCATGCAAGGCTGGAAGGCCGCACATGCGCAGCAGCTATGTGGGCAGAAGCAGCCAGGCTCTTCATGTTTTCGCCATTGCGTTGTGGGCGTGTGCTCGTTGTTGACGTTGTAGAGACGCTTCTAGCTTGATTTGTACGTCCTATTTCCTGCCAGTATGCCTTATGCATACCTGCCAACTCTCCCGGATTGTCCGGGAGCCTCCCGAATTTCGATCGCATCTCCCGATTGTACGGACGCGACCTGCAAATCTCCCAAAAAGTATCCGCCGTAGTTTATTTTTTAAATTTTTTTTATGTCGTTTTCTTGTTATAATTATCACGCGTTTGTCATTGCGAGTTACTCGAGAGTAGGTTTAGGTTACTCCGGGGGTTTCCACGTGACAAATCAGAGCAGTAGCGTAAAACGAGGGTAGATTTTCAAACGCCAAGGTACGAAACCTCTACTCCTGAAGTTAGCGCATTTTGGAACACGGCTTATATGACCATGGGTGCACTAGGCTTCAGTTGGCTTTGTCAGGTCGTCGAGTGAGGTGCGGAACGCCGAACTACTCTTCGTGTTTCCCCGAGTTTAGTTGGAACCACTGATCTGTTGGAACGATCGATGGCACTTTCAAAAGTCAACAAGAAATACTTGCAAGTATTTCTGAGATCATACGCGACTGAGTTTCCGTGCTTTGTCCCTTCGCGGAAAGCTGACAAGTATAGATTCTGTACCATGTGCGCCTGTGATGTGTGAGCGTTTCGCACGGTGGCAAGCTTGACATCGAGATACACATCGCTTCACGAAAGCATCAGAACCATGCTCGTGCCGTAGAAGGGCAGGGCACCACCGGCAGTTTACTCCAAAACAACTGCGAAGACAGTGATTCGCGCAAAGTGCCTCTTCACAAAATTTCTTGTCAAACTAAAAAAAAAAAAAAGCTTCATCCTCTTTCTTTTCCTTCCCCCCCCCCCCACGGCGGTTTCCCGAATTTTTATGTTGCTAGGTTGGCAGGCATGCTTATGTTATGCCCGACTATTTAAGCTCTCTACCCGAGGCAGCTGTATCGAGACAAACTGTGCATGGACGGCGTTGCCTTTGATGATCCGTACGCCAAAAGTTGGCTGTATACTTTCCGGCTTTTACCGAAAAACACCGATAAACATCCGCCCGTGTCGAAAATACAAAATCGGTTAAAACTGAAGAACACTGGTTTTTTCATATTTTTGAGCAAGCGCTGGTTTTTTGTCACCGAAAAAGTCCTGCATATTTCCCAGTTTTAACCGAAAAACACCAACAGACACTCGCCGGTGACGGAAATAAAAATCGTTCAAGATAGAAAAAGACACCGGTTTCTAAACATTTTTTTCTAGCAATATGTTTTTTTTTTTTTTTTCACAGAAAAAGTCCTACGCAAACTTCCATCAAACACGTTATCTTTCCCGGAATCGTGTACTTTGCCGGTCTCTTTTTTGTTACCTCGTGGTCTTGGGCTCTTGAAGGACAGCAGCTTTGCTCCACTGTCCTCCAAGGTCAGCGGTCTCGGTGATTTCCTACACACACCCTACGGGCGTGTACTCCCCTTGTTTTTCCGAAGGCACCCCTTTAATTCACAATCGACTCCTCTATTCTTAATGCACCCCCCCCCCCCCCTGCCCCTAAAAAGTTAGACACCCCCTAATTTCAATTCCTGCGGAAACCACTGAGCGGTCCTCTTGGGCCGCCGAGCTAGAAGATTACTATCAGCGGCCCGAGAGGCCAATCACAGCTGGCCAGTACTGTCCCAAGCCTCGTGGGACGTTTTAGGATTTCCCGTGTCCAGCGCAAATGTTAAGCGGGCATTTTCGAAATTGCGCATCGTCAACAGGAAGGAGTGGGCGTCAGTGACAGACACGAGCCTAGGAATGTATGCATATGCATATAGTACTACAATAATCAAGGGTGAATGAGGTTTTGTAAAAGACGTAAATAAAATTGGGACTGTCTTTCGTCTTCAGTGGTGGTTTACATTTACAATTTTTCCCCCGATAATCACCGGTTTTGAGCGTCTGCACGAGAGATTCACTGAAAAGCATCGAGTAAATTCCGATAAACATCCGCCGATTTTTGTCATAAATAAACACCGGAAGGTATATACCCTAGCGGTAAGCAAGGCCTGCTAGAATTCCGACATGAGGTTTCTGCCATTGACATCGATAGCTCACGTCGTCGTTTATTTAGTTTTTTCGCCAAGCCAGTTCATGGCCGACACAGTGCAGGAGTACAAATCTCTCGAGGCGGTTTCCACGCTGCCGGCAAGATCAGCAGACTGTGGGCCTGTGGAAGTGTAGTTATGAATTGATGAAATACACACAGCGTCTTTCAAGTCAAGGTATGATATTTTTCGTACCTTCATGACCACAAGGCATGACAAGCGGTAATGATTTGTTCGTTTTGCTGCCGATCTCCTTCTGCTTGGTAGCACGAGCGTATAGCCACCGATGAGCGCTCGGCCGGTGCTTTGTGCGAGAACACCGTGGGAACAAAATCTGGGTGGTACCGATCAGACAGCGGTTTCTCTGCAGATAAGCGAGCCTCGGGACAAAGGTTGAAGCGGAAGCCACACTTGCCTCCAGGAAAGTGCTTGCCGCAGAAACAGTCATTCGCGCGAGGCGACCATTCTTTTCGATCCACGGATATTTTCCACCTTTTGCGCCTTTGAGAGTCCACCTGGAACTTGTGGAAACTCACGCCGCTACTTTTTTGTAACTTTCGGTGAAACTAACGGCTACGCAGCTTTGTGGCATGCCGAAACGCTATGACGCCCATGCAAAACATGCGCCCTTCTGCCCACACCACCCGGCTCCGGCGCGAACGAAGCGCTGCCGCAGATCCGTGACGTCAAGCCTCTGTGTCGGTCTATTATTATTCGCGACTCCAACTAACTGTAGGTGGCGCCACTCATTTTCCAAAATGGCGGTTATAGTCAGGGTCGGAGATGCGTGCCGCTGTTCAGCCTGTCTAGTGTGCTGGCTTCACTGAGCGACACAAATTATTTCTGGTAATACGAGGAAGCTAGGGTGTTATGAGCGCAGGTCACCTCTTTACCCTGAAAACGAGAACGGTGTTTAGCGTAATATTTACGCAAGGATGCGCGTTTAAATTTTGGAGCGAAACCGAAACTAAACTCTATTTTGGATTTAATTTCTTGATATCGGTCTTAATTTCGGATTCTTTCATAGCTCAAGATGTGTCTCACTTTGTAATTATTTAGTTAGAGAAGTTGTTCGCACAAACTTTATTTTGTGACATACATGTTCGATCCAGGTTGACATTCGTAGTTGTTGTAGCAGAGTTCGCAGAGGTGCTTGAAAACCTTGAAAACCCTTGAATTTGAAAATGCCATTTTCCAGACCTTGAAAGTCCTGGAATTTGTAGCGGTGCTTGAAAACCCTTGAATTTCCCTATTATAGTCAGTGGTGCTACATTTTTTATAATAATAAAAGAGAATCATGATTTTTACGTTTATGTTAAAAAAAATTTGAAACTAAAACGAGGGAATTTTTTTATATGGCATACAACTCGACATATTTGGTTGATACACGTTAAGTGCCTGGCCACAATGGTAGCAGTCCCGGTGGTTCCGGATCCGGTCTCGCCCGTCCGCTTCTTGTGATCTTGCGCCGTCGCTCACTCGCGTAGTGTCTGCTATTATAGCCCTGGTTTCCTCGTTTTGAGTCTGCTTTACGCAGCACATGGTGGACGTTGTTTAAGCTGCGTGCGATGCCCGGAAAGTGCAACTTCCAGCGGTCGTGGTTGGGTCATGACGACTACAGACACTGGGTTGTGTCGGACCCAGGGAGCATGAATCGGGCAAAATGCAGACCTTGAGGGAAGACCTTTGACGTCTCGTCAATGGGCGAGCCCGCACCCAAAAACCACATTAAAAGTGTGAAGCACAGTGGGAACATGAAGAAGGCAGCAGGTAGCTCCATGAAGAACTATGTGACTCTGTGCTTCAGTGACCGATCAGTCTCCGCGAGATCCGTCCCCGCAGCCCCAGCAGAGTCATCGGTCTTGACCAGCACGTGCAAGGTGGTAGATAGAGTGCTCTATATTTGGTGGATAGAGTGCTCTAAATGACTTAATTTACGCGGGCTCGAATTTTCGCGAACCGTACTAAAGCTGAAAATTTGGAATTATTTGCGGGTTCTAATTTTTGCGACTCGAATGTAGCTTCCGAAGTGTTGATATTGTGCCCAAATTGTTCGCGGTCCTTGTTTTTCACGAATCGTGGGCAATTCGCGAAAATCAAGTCATTTACAGTATTAAAGGGGTCCTTTAAAATATCTTTCTAGGTCCTTAAAAGTCCTTGAAAACCCTTGAATTTTTTTCTTTGAAGCCTGTACGAACCCTGAGTTGTTGAAAAATCAGTGCTGATATTTATGCATTCTCGCTGCCTGTCCACGCTCAGATAATTGCAAGCAAAAAGCGCCGAAAAATACAGGGACACAGACGAAGAGAAACAGGACAAGGCGCCTTGTCCTGTTCCCCTTCGTCTGTGTCCCTGTAGCGCCTTGTCCTGTTTCCCTTCGTCTGTGTCCTTGTATTTTTTCGGCGCTTTTTGCTTGCAACGAACCAACTGGCTTAAATCTCCACTTTACTTCAGATAATTGCCATGGAAAATAAGGAACTGTGGGCCTTTTAATGGGTTTTGGGGTATTTAGATCAGTATTTGGTTTAACATTATTCCCAGCAGAAGAATAAGAAAATAACACTATTTTTTACTAATATATCCGCAAAACGTATAAATTAATAAACGCTGTTCTCACTGCAACAACCCAAGCATGGAATCCGAGTCAGACAGCTGAAGTGTCTGTGTGTGTGTCATAGGAACGCTGACGCATAGGACTTTATATTACATCCAGTGTTTGACTGTTCGTCTATCTTGATAACGATGTCAAAATTTTTCATATGCTCAAAAGAAAACAAAATTATACCTTTCTGGAAAGACTATTATGGTTAACTGGCGTGTTTTCGTGATCTTGGCGTTAATTTGGGGCATACATTGCCGCGATTCGTATTAATAATAATTAATGTTAAAATTCAGATATTTTAATACATAATTTTTAAGCTCTAATATAATTCGTTGCTTATGATTAATTTCAAACGCGCCAAATAACAAAATACTTTAAACTTTGAATTACTTTAAATTACCAAGTAATAAAATGAAATAGTCTAAAATCGATGACAACATTCTAGCTAATGTGAGAAATCCATGTAAGATTACATTAATTGTGGGTAAAGTATACTTTGCTATCGAAGTAGCGACTTTTGACAATCGGCAAAACGTCTAAAGTCGCCGCCAATATCCTTCCAAACCAAATGCCCCCCCCCAAAAAAAAAATATTTTTTTAATTATTAATTTTTTCAAAACATTTAGTTACTTTCATTTTTACGCTCTGTCGTTTTGCCAATCTCGGCCTTTCCAGTTCGAAGGAAGGCCTACCCGCTTGCACGTCTGCTCACTGCAGCATGTTTCGTGGGCGTTGGAAGCAGGTGAAACAGTAGTGAGTTTTAGTATTGCGTATACGAGCGAACGCAAGCACTGTGTGTTTGCGTTAGCTTTGCCTGCGCAGAGCCCAAAACTGCGGTCTCGAATGGCGCATGGCGATGAGACGCACGCACAACGTGGGGCACGCAACACTAACGCAAACGCACACGGCTTGCGTTTGCTTTTATGCGGATTATTTGCGCAATACTAAAACTCTCCAGTGAGATACAATCCCATACCGCTGCAGCACTACGTTGGGACAGTGAAGAGTGTTGTTTGCATTCGGGAATGACATTTCGCGAGCCATGATTGCGAGCAGTTCCGCCGTGCCCGCTAAGGAGGAGAATCGGGGGACCCTCAGTAGAGCGCTTCACGTTTTTGCCGCGGGAGGGCGAGCGTCGAGCTGGAGACACGA